>PJEM01017118.1:7736-23323 GCA_004023845.1 Helogale parvula | reverse complement strand
GTAGCCAGTGTTAACTGAAGTAGAGGCTTTTTACTCTAGAATGTTCTGTTCAGAACCAGGAAGCATCACAACTGCATCAAGGATACTGCTCCAGAAGAACAGGTCTATGCTCCACCTGATGGCCCAGAGTCAGCCTAGGGTCTCTGGCGGTTGAATCCCTCTGGGGCCATCAGTTCAGTCTCACTAGGGACACTCTCTGCAGCAACAAGGACTAATTGGAATATTTGGGGACGTCCTATGGAGACTGGGGTTAGGATGGCACTAGAATCTGAACCCGCTTCCCTCTCAGAGAAAGAGGAGTGAGTCATCCAGTGTCCTCTCCTCGTTCCATAGAAGGAAGCTCCTTCATGGCGCCCAGGTGAGGCTCATCCCAAGCTCCTTTTCCTATTTTGAGAACACTGAGCATGTGTAGAGTTGCAAACAGATAGAAAGTGATTGTTTGTATGGCATCTTGTCATGCAAAAAAGGATGAAGAGACATGATTCCTGCCATGTAGGGATTTTAAGAATAGAGCAAATGGGTATATTGTTGAATTCAGGATTGTGGAGAGAATGAGAGGAAGAGGTGATGTACAGGGGACTTGGCTGCAGTTGGGCCAGTTCCCTCTCTGTGTTTTGGTGTGAGATGTGGTGTCACTTCTGATGGGTTATCCATGAACCAAAGAGTTGTTCTTTTTTTTTTTTTTTAAGAGTTTTTCTTAGCAGCAATAGTAGTGGCATTTATTTTAGATTTTCATTAAGAATACAAGTTTTCTATCATAATTGTCCCAGAAAATTCTGTTTTTGTAAAGTTGCTTTTTATTTTATTTTATGAAATAGAAAGGGAAGAGACTAAATAGATGAACATAATATGAACTTCAGGTGTTAACATTCTCTGAGCAGGGTTAGGACTGGCAGAGCGGGAAGCATCCCAGAGACAGAGACATCAGAGCCTGCAGCCAGCTCCCTCCCTTGTCCAGACCATATCCACCCCCTTCTGAGACCGTGTCCTAGTCTGGACTGGCTCTGGGATCTCCGCCTTTCCGAGGAGAGATTAGAGAAGGGGAGATTCGGAGTCGTCGTTCCTTTCGTCTCCCAGGACTGGTGCTCACAATTCCAAACACTCAGAAGCAGATAAACGGGAGCAGAGGACGGACTATATCTTTTAGTGCCTTCATTTCTATCTTTTCTATTCAATCCTGTTTTTCATGAGCCTTACCCAGAATACTATTTTCCTTTCCTGCAGATTTTCAGTAGTTGCTCAAGTAACAAAATATAAATATATGGATATATTATGACATGATTATTACAATCTAATTAACATGTCCATCAACTCATATAATTAGGAGTTTTGTTTTTTTTTAATTTTAATGTTTTATTTAGTTTAGAGAGAGACAGAGTGTGAGCAGGGGAGGGTCAGAGAGACAGTGAGATACAGAATCCAAAGTAGGCTCCAGGCTCTGAGCTGTCAGCAAAGAGCCCAATGCGGGGCTCAAACCCACAAACTGAGATCATTACCTGAGCTAAAATTGGATGCTTAACCAACTGAGTCACACAACCTTCCCAGGACTTTTAATTTTTGATCTTTGTTGAGAACATCAAAGACACATTCTCATAGCAAATGTCCAGTATAATACACACATAATTATATGTATCTCCATACTGTCCTTTAGATTTCCAGAATTTCATGCATACCTGAAATTTTGTACCATTTGACCCACTCTCTTACTATGCCTTCATTCAGCTCTTGGCAAACACAGTTCTACTCTGCTGTAGGAGTTGAATGCTATTAGGTTCCAGATATAATAGAAATAATATAGTATTTGCCACTTTCGATGTCTTATTCCACTTAATATAAGTTCCTCCAGGCTCACCTGCATTGTCCCCAAGGGAAGGATGTCCTTCATTTGAGGTTGAATTTTGTATCTATATAGATAGAGAGATGATAGCTAGGTAGATACAGATATCTACATTTAAATAGATATATAGATGTATGATATATATGGCAGTATTATCTATGATACAAAATATATTCTATGATATTCATTTAAAAACATTTTTTGTCTTTTTAAATTTTACTTTTGAGACACAGAGACAGAGAGTGAGCAGTGGGAGGGACAGAGAGAGAGGGAGAACAGAATTTGAAACAGGCTCCAGGCTCTGAGCTGTCAGCACACAGCCTGATGCAGGGCTTGGACCCACGAATGGTGAGATCATGACCTGAGCTGCAGTCAGACACTCAACCGACTGAGCCACCTCTCTATGATATTAATTTTTATATCATACATAATATTATCTATAGATGACACGTTCCACACATACTCTTCCTAGAAAGCAGGGAAACGACAGGGTGATAACAACTCCTGTTTTCTCAAATGATTAAACTTGAGAAAGTGGTAACTCAAGTGTGGAGGAATTAAACTGATCATATATTGCTGATGAGAGTGTACCAAGTACAGGAAACTGGCATTTACTTATAAACTCACAACACTTTTCTATCCTGTTTAAAACAAAACAAAACAAGGCAAACACAACAATTTAAAGTCCCTGGACTTTGAATCTAACCTTCCTTTCTGTATTTTTCAGTTCATCCATATTTCATTCCTCTGGTTGCAAATGTTCTTTTTCAATCCACAGATAAACAGAAGATGGCAAATGGATCAGGCCCAGTACCTACATCTTCAGGGTTACTGTGGGACGCCTAGTGGGCCACCCACAGGATATTATCGGGATTAAGTCACACCATGTATGTGAAATTCCCTACAGGGGACACCATCAACTCACTGTAAACAGGAAGTTAGTGCTCAATGCACATTGCAGTGATTGATTTCTACATATTGTTTTCCAAATGGAGATTGGTTCAGACATTAGTGCATTCCAGAATCTTCTTCCAGTAAACTTTCAAGTGCAATGAAAGCATGTGGTCCTGCAGGATGGTGATGGTGGTCTTCGCTGGGAATCAACAGTTAACTCACAACAGTGGAACCTGCGTGGTATACTCTTCTCTGGAACTCAGCAGGAATTGTCAGTGTTAACATCAGGTGGAGGCTGTGGGGACTCAGGTGTGCTGAGCCTGCATTTGTGCCACTAAACGTGGGTCTCAGGGAGCAGGATCAGCACTTACAAGGAACGGGTGAAAGATGAAATTCACAGACCCCATTCCAAATTGCGGAATCACCATGTCTTCTATGGAACCTGGAACACAAAATGATTTATATGCACATGAAAACTTAAAAGCACAAACCGCCTATCAGCCTGGGTTTACAATAAAGATTCCATGGCGAATGTTAAGAACCAGCATCACCTGTGCCTTCTGCCAGATTCCTCTATTGGTCAGGATGAGAACATTTGTGCTGCTTTAACTATGAGCTCCAGGAGATTCTCAGGGGAGGTCAGGGTTAGCATGAGGATTCACATATGTAATTTGAAGGGCTGTGTCTGGCTTTCAGTTGAAGAGACGATGACAGTCTGTTGGGCATGGACTTGGAAGGGGCAGGTGAGGGCAGCCCTGGTTCCCCAGGTGTGGCAGGATGTGTGGCTGTCTATGGGAGGGGAGGACATCTGAACCAGGGAAGGAGAATCTCCCATGGAAGTCGCCATGCAGGAGCTCCATTTTTTCTGACTCTTTCCTGTGACAAAGTCAGTGAGAGGATGAGCTTTTGAGCATTTCAGGACTTTTCTGCCCGTGAAGTGACGAGAGCAGGTGAAGAGGCTATGCTGAGGCCTTTAAGGGCCTACAGGTGTGATTTCTCCACATAATGTCACCTCAGAAAGCACTCGGGAGCAGAAGGGAGAGGAAGAAATGGCTACTTCTCAGGTAAATTTTGACTTAACTTAGCTAGGAACTGTGTCCTCATTTCCTAGTGAAATGCTGTGCGTTCACAACTTGCAAACCTTACTTCTCTATCTCTGCAGGTCTTGCCTAGCAAATTCGTTTTGGACTAGTCAAATTCAGCTTTTTAGGACATTCCTGAGTTACATCTCTGGGCTCTCTCTCCATTCTCTACGACCAGGCTGTCTATACAGCCTGAGGAATTCCTGTCATGAATTTATGACCTGCAAATTGTTTAAAATAAACATTTGGTGACAGATCAATATGAGGATATGTTAGGGACCCCAGTAAAGGTCAAGATTATATACTGAAGTCCTGTCTGGGTGTGGCATGCATCTATGTAAACCCGATTAAGGAACATGATCAAAATGGGCTCATGGTTGCTTCAGTCAGGTATGTGTTGGAGTTTTGATTTCAGCTCATGTCATGATGTCACAGTTTTGAGTTCAAGCCCTGTGTCAGGCTGCTCACTGTCAGCAGAGCTTGCTTGGCATTCTCTTCTCCTCTCTTTCCTCCCTCCACCATACACTCTCTCTCTTGCTCAAAATAAATAAATAAACTTAAAACAAAAAGAACATGAACAAAGACATCAGATGGCTATTTGGCCCTGAAAAAGACAGCATTCTGAAAATTTGGCCCTGAATAAGACAGCGTTCTGAAAAGGGGCCTTTCTATCTAGATTGTTTCAAACCCTTACTATTTAAAATACATTGAAAGGGTGCCTGGGTGGCTCAGTGGTTAAGCATCTGTCTTTAGCTCATGAGATCTTATGGTTCATGGGTTTTAGCTCTTGTCGGGCTCTGTGATAACAGCTTGGTGCCTGTTTCAGATGTGGTTTCTCCCTCTCTCTGCCTTTCCCCTGCTCTGTCTCTCTATGTCTTTCTGTCTCTGTCTCTCTCAAAAATAATAAACATTAAACAGTTTTAATAAAATAAAATATATTGAAGACGATAGGACATGGGAGGAATCTGTGGCTTAAAGTTTGCCATAATCTTCTATATTTTCATAATTGGTATCCTATTAACATTGGTAGGGTGTTTTCTTTTGTTTTGTTTTGTTTTTTTTACATCCTTTGGAAACTCTATCACAATAATTATGAGTCCTTCTACATGCATGAGGCCACTGATACCAATTTGTCTCATTAAAGCTGACGTTAATTAACATTGTTCATGTGGATCAGTGTCTCTCTGACAGATTCCCCCAGAAAATGAAGTCTCTCTCCTTATTTATAGGGGACCCTAGCCTTTGCAAATAAAGATTTCCTATTAGTCCTGGACGACGTAAGTTGCAATTTTATTTTGTACAGTATGAAAGATATATTCGCCCACTATTACTGTTTTAAATTTTCAGCAAAAGGAAACCCGTATCATATAATTACTATATGTTCATGGTCTTAAAATTTTATAATGTGACTTGGCACAAATGACATCATTTCAAGGAAATAATCAGGCATTTTTCCGTGTAAGGAAGTATTCATGATGTTTTATCTTGATTGAAACCTTCCCCTTCCCTGAGGTTCTCTGTGCCTTCACTGTGAATTAGTGATAATTCTAGAATCTACATGGCATAGGATACTGTTGCCCACAGTTTCAAATCTGATATGTCTTCCTTATTTTTGATTCAATACTACTTAGAAGTGGAATTGAGGGACCTGAATATTGAAAAGTCTTACTAAGTATTCCAAAGAGACGAACAGGAAACATTTGAAGAAAGAATTCTCTATACACTTCTGTCATGTGTCCTACTCTCTACTAAGCATAGTGCTGGATTTGAAATTGTAGATTTTCCAGCCAAGGTCGTGTTTACTGCTATCAATAGGCCTTGCTGCCTCTAGAGTAGATCTGGTCAGGTTCTTTGGAAAAGGAAAGAGCCCTGTCACATGAAGATAAAGGAGAGAGGAACCACACACCCTGGTAAGTGGGAATGAAGAAAGCAGATGACACAGTGAGGGACCAAAGTTAAAGGAGAAAACTCAGTCTTAAAATGTGGTTTGGGAACCTCAGCTTGAATGGATTCTAGAAGCCCAGGTTTATTTTGCTGGTGGTCTCAGAGGTACCTCTCCTGTCTCCCTCTTCCTGTGCTCCTCCATCCTCTCAGGCTTACCCTCTGTCCCAATGGCATCCATGACATTCACAGTAACATTGAAAAGCCTTCCATGGCCAGTTAGGGTCTATTTGATTGAACTGCTTTTCTGTTCATTTTTGGAGCATGTGAAAATAGGGAGTTTCTAAGTGCAGGCCCCAATGTGATTTACTCCTGTCCCACTATGGGTGCGCTTGTCTCCTGGAGACTTACACAATGTCTGGTACAACATCAGGAATGTGAGGTGGACTGATGCTCCCCTATCAGATCCTACACACTGCAGCCATATCCATAGAGGCTCCTCATTGATGAAACCCAGTACTCTGTCCTCAGAAATATACTGGGAGCCTCAGTGTTTATGTTGGCCTCACAGGGGAGTTGTTGGCCACTTCCTGAAGACCTAATTGATGCTGGGCCCCATTAAGGCCTGAGTGCCAGAATCTTTGGGGTTGGGACATTACAGATGATAGTTCAAAAAGTATAATGGAGATTCCAATGGGAAGGCAAAGCTGAGAATGACATTTTCAACATTGCTTGTCAAAATTTCATGTAGACACAAATCACTTGGGGTTCTCATTAAAAAGAGTGTCTGGAGCCCACACTCAGATATCATGACTTCCCTAAGTTTGGATGAAGGTCATTAATTGGTATTTTTAACAAGCATTGAGGTTGCTGTCTCCAGACTTCATCTCCAGTAGCACTAAGGTAGAGAAAGCAGAAGATCACACCTGAGTCCCTTATATCCAACCATCTTATCTCAACACAAGTACTGCTGTTGCCAGTGGAAATTACTAACAGCTTTTGAGAAGATGTTAATCTCTGCAAATCCCCTGCAAGTTGGAAAGGGACTAGATGGGGCAGTGTTTTCTGAGCAAGGGTCTTGGCGGTACACGTGTGTACTCCTCCATCAAAGGGATGTTTATTGAGTATCTACCACGTGCTCCAAGTGTATGAGGATGCACTGTGTCCAGGACGCTGGCTTGAGAATCTTACATTGTGCACGTTAATCATTCCCAAGCCCTGGGAATTGGGTACACTATGTTCGCTTTTGCAGGAAGATTGGATTCCTGGTGAGCCTCTGGAGCAGAGAGTGATTCTCTTCTTTTGAATTATCAGTATTCTTGTAAACAATGTGGATGTGATGGCACAAATATAGAGAGCAGATGGGAGACAGAAAGAAAGGGTGGAGTAGAGACTCTGAGGGAAATTGGATGAGGATCATTCGCATTTATATATTTGGTTAATTTCCATGTGAGAAAATCAAGGGACACCCAGGAATGGAAGGTAGATGCTATGTGTTACCTTGGAAAAACTGAACCAGAAGGATGAAAGGGACTCACCAAATGGTAAGTGCTTTGCAATTCTTTCCCTGATTCTGAGCCTCAGGAAAGTACAACTATCGGTGGACTATCCAGAACTATCCATTATAAATGTGTAGAAATGTAACTGATTTCTGTAAACTGATTTTATATCCAGTGACTTTGCTGAATTCACATATCAGCTCTAGCAGGTTTTTGGTGGAGTGTTTCAATCTTCTATGTAGAGAGATTATCCACCTTTGCCTTTTATGGCATCTACAAAAGTGAAACTTTGACATCTTTCTTGCTGAATTGGAGGTCTTATTTCTGTTTCCTTTCTGATCACTGAGCTTAGGACTTTGAGTACTAGATTACACAACAGTGGTGAGAGTGGACATCTGTGTCATGTCCCTGATCTTAGAGTAAAAGCTCTCTGTTTTTCTACATTGAAGATGATATTAACTATGGAGCTTTTCCTCTATCAAAAGGATCATATGGTACTTAGCCTTTATTTATTAACATCAGTATAGTTTATCACATTAATGTCCGTATAGAGAACCATGTCTGCATTTCAGAAATAAATCACACTTTGATTATGGTGAATTATTTCTTCTTTTTAAAAAATTTTTTAATGTTTTATTTATTTTTTGATAGAGAGAGAGACATAGCCTGAGAGGGGGAGGGGCAGAGAGAGAGAAGGAGACACAGAAACGGAAGCAGGCTCCAGACTTCAAGCTAGCAATCAGCACAGAGCCTGACACGGGGCTCGAACCCACGAACGTGAGATCTGACCTGAGCCGAAGCTGGAGGTTTAACCGACTGAGCCACCCAGGTGCCCCTCATTATTTCTTCTTAAATGTTTGTTTATTTATTTTCAGAGAGACAGAGACACAGAGAAAGATGGACCTAGCAGGGAAGGGGCAGAGAAATAGGGAGAGGAAATCCAAAATAGGGTCCAGAGTCTCATTGTCGACTCAACATGGGGCTAGAACTCATGAATTATGAGATCTTGATGTGAGCCCCGATGAAGAGTCAGCCACCCAAGTAACTGAGGCACCCAGGTGCCCCAAATAATTTTTTTGATGTACTGTGGCACTCCACTTGCTAGTATCTTGTTGAATATTTCTGAATCCAGGTTCCTCAAGGATATTGGCCTCCTTTTTAGAAAGGTCTTGGTCTGACTTTATAATCATGGTCATGTTAGCTTCATAGAATGTGTTTGGAAACTCTCCTTTCTTTTCTGTTGAATCACATTGAGGAAAATTGGTATTAACTCTCTTTTAAGTGTCTGTTAGAAATCCCCTGTGAAGCCATCTGGCTCAGGACTCTTATTTGTAATGGGATGTTTAAAACCAATTCAATTTCTTGGCTGGTAACAGCCCTGTTCACAAGGACTCTTTCTTCTTATTTGAGTTTTCATAGTTTGTTTTGGGGAATTTTTCCCTTTCTTCCTGATTGTCCAGTTTGTTGCATATAATTCTCATAGCATTCTCCTATTCTTGTTTGTACTTCTGTGGTGTTTGTTATGATCTCACCCCTTTCGTTCATGAATCCATCTATTGAGGTCCTTTTGGTTTTCTTTTTGAGAAGGCTGGCTAGGGTTTTATCAATTTTGTTTATTTTTCAAAAAAAAACTGCTCTCAGTTTCATTGTTCTACTCTACTGTTTACACTGGATTCTATATTATTTAATGCTTTCTAATCTTTATTATTTCTTTTCTTCTGCTGGCTGTGAGCTTTACTTGCTGCTGCTTTTCTCTCTCCATTAGGTATAACATTAGGCTGCGTATTTGGGACATTTTTTGCCTTTTGAGATAGGCCCAAATTGCAAGGCATTTTCCTCTCAAGATTGCCTTTGGTGCACCCAAAAGGTTTGGAATGTCTTGTGTTCATTTGTGTTTGTTTCCATGTATTTTTAAATTCCTTTAATTGCCTGGTCAATGCATTCATTTCCTTTTTTAGTTGGCTGTTTTTTAATCTCTATGTATTTTTTTTAATATTTCTAAATTTATTTTTGAGATATCGAGACAGCGTGAGCAGGGGAGGTTCAGAGAGAGAGAGACAGACACAGAATCTGAAGCAGGCTCTGAGCTAGCTGCAAGCACAGAGCTCGACACAGGGCTTGAACCCATGAACCATCAGATCATGACCTGAGTCGAAGCAGAACACTCAACCGACTGAGCCACCCAGGTGCTCCTCTAGCTGCTTTTAGAACTCTTTCTTTATCTTTGTATTTTGCAACTTTCACAGTGACATACTGTGGTGTTGACCTGTTTTTGTTAGGTTTGAAGGCAGTTTTCTGTATCCCTTGGAATTAGATGCCTGTTTCCTTCCACAGATGGTGAAGTTCTCAACCGTAATGTGTTCAAACAAACCTTCTTCCCCTTGTTCTCTTGCTTCTTCTTCTGGGACTCCTATGATATGGGTAATGTTTTATTTCATGAAATCACTTATGGATACTGTTTTATTTCATGAAATCACTTAATCCTTTCCATTTTCCCTCATAATAGAGGAATTTTCTATCCCTTTTTCAGCTTCATCATTTTACAAAATTATATCTCCTCTTTCACCTATTCTCTCCTGTACTCCTTCCATCCTTGCTGTCATTGTATCTAGTTTATTCTGCATCCTAGTTATAACATTTTTCAATTCATCCTGACTAGTTCTTAGGTCTTTGATCTCTGCAGCAAGGGTTTTTCTGGTGTCTTCTATGTGGTTTTCAAACCCAGCTATTAGTCTTGTAAGTGTTGTTGTAAATTCCTCTTCTGATAGATCATTTATATCTGCTTTGAGCTGTTCTCTGGCTATGATTTCATCTTGACCTTCGTTTTGTGGAGAATTCCTCTGGATTGTCACTTTGGCTCATTTTCTGTCTTATGCATGTTATAAGAGCTCTTATACGCCTGGGCCTGAGAGTACTGCTGTATTAATAAGGGATCATAGGCTGTCCAGTGCCTGGCACCCCAGAACACCCTTCTGGTGTATGTCTTGTGCAGACAGCTGTTTTACTTTGAATGCTGTATCCCACTGGTCTGTTCTCTGCAGATCTCATTGGTGTAGTCATGGGGAGTATGGACCTTTGACTAGGTGTCCTTTAATTGGTTTGTTGACAAACAAAAGGTGGGGTGTGGGAAGTGGGACGTCTCAATTCATAAAAAGAGAAAAAGGCGGGAAAGCAAATCAAACTGAGAGTCAAAAAACTATAAGGCTGATTCCAAGGAAACAGAAAGGAAGAAAATAAAACAAAACAGAACAAATAGAAGAAGAAAGACAAAAGAAAAGGTAAGGGTGGAATTAGAATGAAAAAGCCTGATCAAATATATACATATATATGGAGGAAAAGAGAAATCAGAAACTCTGAGCCAGATTCCAACAGAAAAAAAAAAAAAATAGAAGAGGGAGAAGACAAAAAGGGGAAAAAAAATGGAAAAAAAGAGTTGTTGTTGGTGCATGGGGCCGGTGGCTGTGCTGGTCTGGAAAAGAGGATGGCTCTGCTGGACCGGTCAGTCTTGCTCCACTAAATAATCCGTGGCCAGGCACGGCGGGGCAGAGTTTGGTGTAAGCATGTTCTGCCTCCATTGGGGGCCCACTGTGCTGCTCTCTGAAGTTTCATTCTGTTGATGTTGGGAGGGGGAATGGTGTCACTCCAAGGTCTCCTCCAGGGACTGGGACTTTCTACCCACATCGTTCAGGCAGCGCTCAAAGAATAGAGAGGACAGTCAACTAGCCCTGAGCCGCAATTCTCCTGCAGTTTCTCCTTAGGACCTGGTTGGGACTCAAAACCTGATCTCTTAAAGGATCTGGCATGGCCTGGATCTGGATCTGCGCCCCTCCTCTGGAGAGGAGCCTCCCCGCCCTGTTACAGAAAGGCCTCTGGCTGGCACTTGCACAACATTTTGATTTTGAGGAGGCAAGAAACCCTTGTCCCACAGTGCTCTAGGTAGAGTACTATTCTCTCCAGTGCACCTCAGAGATCAGTACACCACACAATGCAATCCAAGGCCAGCTCCTTCTTCTTCAGGAGCATGCAGCATGGCTCTGCTGCATCCGTTTGATAGTGTTTCCCCATCTGATTTATTCTTAGTGTGTATATATATCAGACTCACAAAAGAAGGATACCCTTCTATTGGCAGCAACACAATAAACCAAGAGGACTTTTTGTTTTTTAAGTTGTATTGAAACACTCACAGTCCCCCCTAGCCAACTTAGTAGTCTTCAGTTTTAGCTTGTAATGTTAGCCTGTAAGATTGATGAACCAAATCTTTCTTTGTATATCTATATATCATGCATTGTTTCCTAGAAAGACTCAGAACCATACCCTCTTATCCTTCCTTTCCTTGGGACACCAATACACACCTCGAAGTAGAACAATACTTCCTGGAGCTGGCATAACTGAGTCTTAAGGCAACCAAGAAGGGTTACAGATAACCGTATGCCTCTTTATGGATTAACTGCCCTAATGTTTTTTAAAAAAAACTTCAGGGCGTGGTCATGTGGGTGGCTGAGTCTGGTAAGCTTCTGACTTCACTCAGGTATGATCTCGTGGTTTTACTTCAAGCCCATCCGTGGGGACTGTGACTACATCCCATGCTTGGAGCCTGATTTAGATTTTGTGTCTCGCTCTCTCTCTGTCCCTTTCCCACTCACACTATGCCTCTCTATCTCAATATAGAGAAACATTATGAAAAAAAAAAAACCTATCAGCCCGGCAAAGACTTTGAGGTTGGTGTGTGGGCAATAGTCTGCCTTCTTCCCAAATGGCTGGCCTCCTGAAAAAAAAGCCCATATTCTTCTCCATCAAAACTCCTGTCTTAAGTATTGGCTTTGCAGGAGAATAAAAGCTGGACTTGAGATTCTTGTAACAAAATTGATGGATCATTCAGTACAATGGTCAGGGGAAAATTCTTGAAATATTTTATGGCACATCATTGTAAGTTTATTCCAGTAGCACAGGACAAGCCTGGTGGGCAGAAAGAGCTGCACTTTGGCTGTATAAAGCTGCTCAGGGGTGGGTCTTGCTGGGAGTATTAGATCATAAATGTTCCTACCTCTAATTTTCTACGCCTAAAATACTATTCCAACATTTCTCCCTTGGTTACCGCTCAATTTGATGAGATGTACAGGCAGTCATGAGACCCTGGATGTAGCAACCAGCACATACTTGATCTTATCAAGTCTAGGCAGTCTATAGGTCCACCTTCTGGGCGAAAGGTGAACACTTTTCTATTTTCATCCCTCATCACTTCACCCCTGACTAATCTTTGGTCCTGAATTCTTTAAGGTTGTCGAAGGGTGAAGGGCTCATCTATAACCTCTTCAGGGTGACAGGGGTTGTCAGGATGTCCCAATCTATGGACCAAAATTGGTCACTCTTTTTCCCTACACGTAGCTATTACAGAAAGCCATGGTTGCAGAGGGCAGAGAGGACATTGAGGGGAATTTGTTTTGTGTAGTAGGCATTGTCTGTTGGCTGGGCAAAGGAGTAAGGAACTGCTTGCACATATGACAACAGGAGAGAACAAAGCAAAAGAGAGGACACATTAGAATTATTATAATCAAAACTCAGAAGGACAATGAGAAGACCTTTTAGGGAGTTCATCGTTCACTCCTCCACCAGGAATTTAATCATTACTTGACAGTAGAGACAAATCAAGAAATAAACCCTTTATTATAGAAAATATTCTGATGGTCCCCATCCGAGGGAAGGTGTGTGGGGGATGGATTAATACCTGCTGGGAATTGAGGAATGCAACTGTTGTGATAAGCACACACATATTTTAACTGGAATTAAAATAAAATCTTAAAGAAAACATTAAATAGAAAAAAAAAGTCGTGGGATGCTAGTAAAATACAGATATATCTTTGCAATATAAATGGATAAAAGGGGAGAATACTACTTGAAGTGGTCGCGATGAAGACGACTTCGCAGATATCGGTAGAGGATACCTCCTTCCCAAAAGGGCATATGATTGTACAACGATATTTCTTAATAATTACTTCAGCCCTAAAAATTATTGAAATTAGTACTTCTAGGTCATCATATCAGAACAAGAATGCTTCACTTTTTATTTGGTTTATTTTTGAAAGAGACCGAGTGCAAGTAGGGGAGAGACAGAGAAGAGGGAGACAGAGGATCTGAAGCAGGCTCTGAGCTGTCAGCACAGAGCTGGTCTTGGACTCAAACCTACCAGCCACGAGATCATGACATGAGCCAGAGTCAGATGCCGAACAGACTGAGCCACCCAGGTGCCCCAGAACAAGAATGCTTCTTGAATTCTTGCAATCTTTATTTTGAACAAGGATCATACAGTGCCTTAGGAGGCATACCTGTATCTAGATGTGATCTTCATATATTTTAATAAATACAACCTATCAGTGTTTAATATGTTAACATTTGTATGTAATGAATGGCACACTATCCTGCCACTAATATTAACCTACCTCACCTTATGTAAAAATGTAGATAAGAGATAGCATCTACCACCTCTTTGGTATAGATATAGATATAATTAGATTGATATAGATGATGATATGGAAATAGATGATGTAAAACTGCACATAAATAGATGACATAGATAGATAAATGATAGATAGATAGATAGATGTTTATAGATACCTGGTAGTCATTTTCTCAGTGGCCCCAGACTTTAAAGAATGAATGGTTATAATTCCCACACTTCATCTATTACATCATTTTCTCTGCCTTATAACTCCTCGGACATCAAGATGGATACAGTACAGAAAAATAAGGGTACCGTTGACAGTTTACCGCAAGTATTTCTTGATTGTGCTTTTTGGGTTCTATTTTTTTAGTCGGTTTTCCTTGCAGGGGGCTTGAGCGGACACAAAGCATCATTAGCAAATTCTCTAAACAACATGCTACACAGTCACAAGTCAGTATAACTTCTCATATGACACCCCAACCACCGCCTGGTGAGCTACCGCCTCCTCTAGGTCCCTAGGCATCCCACTGAGGAGCCTTAGAGAAGATCCCCACAGATTTACCCAAATATGTTTTACTTTCAAGGGCTCAATCTGGACTTACCCAGGATCTCCTAAATTCTGCACCCATAGTTCCTAATAAGGATTGGGCCCCAGGTCATGATGGTGGGGTTCTTTTGATGTTTCAAGCAAGTGAATGCACACACATGACAGCGCAAGGTGTGTAATAAATACTCCATAGGTAGCAGAAAAATATTCCAATAAGAGGCAAGGCACGAGAGAAGAAAAATTACAGGAAAAATTGCATGAATTCTGCATGTGGAGAAAGGACACCTGTTTCCAGTTAGCACAACTGACTCTCTGAATAATGAAACATAAACTTCACTTGTTTCATTTGTTAAGTATCTCCAGTTCTTCTCCATCTCCCACATTTCTTTTCCAGTTACATATGCCTTTCACACAGCTCTTTGTCTGTTTTATGCTTAGGTCCTGACAGACCTCTTAACTGAGAATAGAGGGATTCAAGACCAATGGACCACGGTCCTAATTCAACATTTAGCACTGACAGGGATTGAACATAGGTGAAAAATGATGATGGACTACTCTTCAGAGAGAAATATAAGACCTATTAAAAGCACATGTAGAGAAATATTTTGAAATGTGGGGAGGCGATTGGAGAGAGCCTGTAGTCAGTCCAAAGTTCGAGGCAGCTCCTGATGGCGTTACCTGGAATAAATGTAACAGAGTTGGGGACTTGGCCAATATGGTGAGTTCCAGAGATCAGGGAACTGCTAATTTCCTTTATAATTTATTGATTTCCTGCATATCCCTTACTAGCAGATGCTGCTGGATGACAGAGATTACTAATTTTTCTCAGGCAGTTTTGATGCTGTTAGCTATTAAGACATGACGTAACAATGTCATGTGGCAGAGTCGATTTGGGAACTGAAGGATCCTCCTGGATGCTATAATAGGCAGGATCAGCAGGGCATGTGCTGTAGCTCCACAAAGTGCTGGTATACCAGGTGTCTAAGGCCAATGTAAGTTGGGTCCACTGTACATGGATGATCTTACAGGGATGCTGACTCACAGCTGGCAGGTACTTCCTTCATTACCACTTAGCCTGTGATCAGGGTAGTCATGAACTCTAGGCTCTCTGTTACCCCTCTCCCCGTAGTGGGGACACATGTCAGCAGGCAGGGGCAGTGAGCACCTCTGCTTCAAACAGTCCACCCAATTTTTTGGTCAAAAATTCCAATGATCTTTCATAGCTCTTACTGTACTTACACCCATTTTTTTGGGGTGTGTGTGTGTGTGTGTGTGTGTGTGTAAATAGGATTTTTATCTGCTGTGAAAACCTGTCCCATCAAGTTGGGTAGCAGGTTACTCATATTTACCACGAATACAATGGAAATATAATAATGTTTTATTTTGTCGCTCTTATTTATGTTCAGCT
>PJEM01017117.1:8060-23327 GCA_004023845.1 Helogale parvula | reverse complement strand
ATAAAAAGCTTCTGCAAGGCAAAGGAAACAATCAAAAAAACTAATAGGCAACCGACAGAATGGGAAAAGATAGTGGCAAATGGCGTATCAGATAAAGGGCTAGTATCCAAAATATACAAGGAGCTCACTAAACTCCATACAAGAAAAATGAAAGATCCAGTGAAGAAATGGGCAGAAGACATGAATAGACACTTCTCCATAATATTCTCATTTAATTGTTAGTATTTCTGTGGTGTTGGTTGTTATTTCTCCTCTCTCACTTGTGATTTTATTTATTTGAGTCCTCTCCCTTTTTTTGTTGATAAGACTCCCTGGAGGTTTATCAATTTCATGATTTTTCAAAGAACGTTTCTGGGTTTTCATTGATCTATTTTAATTCTTTAGTTTCTATAAAATGTATATATGTTCTATATTTGTTATTTTATTCCTTCTGCTGGCTTTAGGCTTCAAATGTTTTTCCTTTCCTAGCTTCTTTAGGTGCAAAATTAGGTTGCTTATTTAATATTTTTCTTGCTTCTTGAAGGAGACCTCTTTGCTATAAACTTTCCCCTTACAACTTTTGCTGCATTCCAAAGGTTTTGAAACATTGTGTTTTCATTTTCATTTGTTCCCATGTAATTTTTATTTCTTATTTCATTTCAAAGTTGACCCTCTTATTGTTTAGTAACATGTTATTTAACCACTATGGATTTGTGATCTTTATATATCTTTTCTTGTGCTTCACTTTTAGTTTCATAGCATTGTCATTAAAAAAGATGCATTGTTGAGGTTTGTTTTGTGGTCTAATATGTGATCTATTCTGGAGAAAGTTCCATGTGTGCTTAAAGAGGATATAGATTCTGTGTTAAGAATGAATGTTCTCATTGGGAGATTTTTGATAATGGATTCAATTTCTTCACTGGTTATAGGTCTATTCCTGCTTTCTATCTCTTCCCGTTTGAATTTTGGCAGTGCATGGGCATTTAGGAATTTCTCCATTTCTTCTGTGTTGTCCAGTTCCGGCTTCCCAGGGGAATTCTACAAGACATTTAGAGCAGAACTCATACCCATTCTCCTCAAATTACTCCAAAAAATAGAAATAGAAGGAAAACTTCCAAACTCATTCTACAAAGCCAGCATCACCTTGATACCCAAACCAGACAGAGACCCAACTAAAAAAGAGAACTACAGACCAATATCCTTAATGAATACAGATGCAAAAATACTCAAGATACTAGCAAATCGAATTCAACAGCATATAAAAAGAATTTTCCACCATGATCAAGTGGGATTCATTCCTGGGTTACAGGGATGGTTCAATATTCGCAAATCCATCAATGTGATCCATCACATTAACAAAAGAAAGGATAAAAACCATATGATCCTGTCGATAGATGCAGAAAAAGCATTTGACAAAATACAGCACCCTTTCTTAATAAAAAACCCTTGAAAAAGTCGGAATAGAAGGAACTTACCTAAACATTATAAAAGCAGTTTATTCAAAGCCCACAGCCAATATTATCCTCAATGGGGAAAAACAGAGCTTTCCCCCTGACATCAGAAACACGACAGGGGTGTCCACTCTCACCACTGCTGTTTAACATAGTGCTGGGAGTCCTAGCATCAGCAATCAGACAACAAAAGGAAATAAAAGGCATCAGAATTGGCAAAGAAGAAGTCAAACTTTCACTTTTCGCAGATGACATGATACTCTACATGGAAAACCCAATCGACTCCACCAGAAGCCTTCTAGAACTGATCCATAAATTCACTAATGTTGCAGGGTACAAAATTCATATACAGAAGTCAGTTGCATTCCTATACACCACAAATGAAGCAGCTGAAAGAGAAATCAAGAAACTGATCCCATTCACGATTGTACGAAAAACCATCAAACACCTAGGAGTAAACCTAACCAAGGATGTAAAAGACCTATATGATCAAAACTGTAGAAAACTTATGAAAGAGATTGAAGAAGAAACCAAGAAATGGAAAAACATTCCCTGTTCATGGATCAGAAGAATAAACATTGTGAAAATGTCATTACTACCCAAAGCAATCTACACATTCAATGCAATCCCCATCAAAATTGCACCAACATTCTTCTCAAAGTTAGAACAAACTATCCTCAAATTCGTATGGAACCACAAAAGACCCCGAATAGCCAAAGTTATATTGAAGAAGAAAACCAAAACGGGAGGCATCACAATCCCAGACTTTAGTCCCTACTACAAAGCTGTCATCATCAAGACAGTATGGTATTGGTAGAAAAACAGACACATAGACCAATGGAATAGAATAGAGAACCCAGAACTGGGCCCACAAATGTATGGTCAATTAATTTTTGACAAAGCAGGAAAGAGTATCCGATGGAAAAGACTGCCTCTTTAGCAGGTGGTGCTGGGAGAACTGGACAGCAACATGCAGAAGAACGAAACTAGACCACTTTCTTACACCATACACAAAAATTAACTCAAAATGGCTGAAGGACTTGAATGTGAGACAGGAATCCATCAAAACCCTTGAGGAGAAAGTAGGAAAAAACCTCCTAGACCTCAACCGCAGCAATTTCCTACTCGACACATCCCCAAAGGCAAAGGGAAATGAAAGCAAAACTCAACCCTTGGGACTTCATCAAGATAAAAAGCTTCTGTACTGCAAAGGAAACAATAAAGAAAACTAATAGGCAACCGACAGAATGGGAAAAGATAGTTGCAAATGACATGTCAGATAAAGGGCTAGTATTGAAAATATACAAGGAACTCACCAAACTTCACACCCACAAAACAAATAACCCAGTGAAGAAATGGGCAGAAGACATGAACAGACACTTCTCCAAAGAGGACATCCAGATGGTCTACAGGCACATGAAACAATGCTCAGCATCACTTATCATCAGGGAAACACAAATCAAAACCACACTGAGATACTACCTCATGCCAGTCAGAGTGGCTAAAATGAACAAATCAAGAGAGTATAGATGCTGGCGAGGGTGTGGAGAGATGGGCACCCTCCTACACTGTTGGTGGAAATGTAAACTGGTGCAGTCGCCCTGGAAAACAGTGTGGAGGTTCCTCAAAAACTATCCATAGAACTCCCTTATGACCCAGCAATAGCATTGCTAGGGATTTACCCAACAGATACAGAAATGCTGATGCATAGGAGCACATGTACCCCAATGTTCATAGCAGCAATGTCAACAAAAGCCAAAACATGGAAAAAGCCTAAATGTCCATCACCTGATGAGTGGATCAAGAAGATGTGGTATATATACACAATGGAGTATGTGTATATATGTGTATACACATGACAATGAGAAAGAATGACATATGGCCATGTGTAGGAAAGTGGATGGACCTTGAGGGTGTCATGCTAAGTGAAATAAGTCAGGCGGAGAAGGACAGATACCATATGTTTGCACCCATAGGTCTAACAGGAGAACAGGAGAAACCTAATGGAGGAACAGAGGAGAGGGAAGAGGGAAAGAGAGTTGGGGAGAGAGAGGGATGCAAAACTTGAGAGACTATTGAATGCTGAAAATGAACTGAGGGTTGAAGGGGGAGGGGGGAAAGAGGTGGTGGTGATGGAGGAGGGCACTTGTGGGGAAGAATACTGGGTGTTGTATGGAAACCAATTTGACAATAAACTATTTTAAAAAAAAGAATGAATGTTCTCAATAAATATGTGAAATCCATCTGGTCCAGGGTGTCATTTAACGCTCTTGTTTCCTTGTTGATATTCTGTTTATAGGATCTGTCTATTTATGTAAGTGAGATACGAAAGTTCCCTGGTATTTTAAAATTATATTGGTTTATTTCTTTATATTTTTTATTAACTGTTTTTTGTATTTGTGTGTTCCTATGGTGGGTGCATAAATATTTTATATCTTCTTCTATGATTGTCTCCTTTACTATTATATAGTGTTCTTTTTTGTCTCCTGTTATAGTTGCTGTTTTAAAGTCTAGCTTGTGCAATGTGAGTATTGCTACTCCAAATTTTTTCACGCCCATTTCCGTGATAGATGTTTCTTCATCCCCTCAATCTACAGGTGTCTTTAGGTTTATAATGAGTCTCTCAAAGGCAGCATAAAGACAGATCTTGGTTGCTTTTTTTTATCCATTCTGTCACCTTATGTCTTTTGATTGGAGCATTTACTTCATTTATAGTCAACGTTATTATTATTAGATATGTCCATATTGCCAGTTTATTACCTTTTGTGGTTGGTTCTGAACTTTTTTCTGACACTTTCTTGTCTTTATTTCATATTTTGCTGATTTTCTTTTGTGACATATTTGGAATTCTTTCTGTTTATTTTTTTGCATATTTAGTAGTGGTTATTCATATATGCTTACCTATAGTTTTGTATATAACCTCTTCTGAATCTAGCAGTCAGTATTATGTTGATGCTTAAGTTTGAATCCATTCCTTTTTCCTCCCCTCCCCACATTTTATGCCTATATTATTATATTTTAATCATTTTTGTGAATTCCTTGACTTATTTTTTTACAAAATATTTGAGTTTACTGCTTTTCTGATTCTTACCTTCATACAGTCACTTATGGTATCTTCTTTACACTCACAGGGTCCCCTTTAATATTTCTTACAGGGCTGTTTTAGTGTTCATGAATTCCTTTGGATTTTGTTTGCCTGGGAAACTCTTTATCTTTCTTTTTGTTCTAATAGCCTTGCTGAATAGAGTAATTCTTGACTGCAGGTTTTCACATTCAGCGCTTTGAATATATCATGCCATTCCTTTCTGCTTTGCAAAGTTTCTGATGGAAAATCTCCTGCTAGCCTTATGGGTTTTCCTTTGTAAGTTATTGATTAGTTTTCCTGCTGCTTTAATTTTTTTTTCTTTATCACTATATTTTTGCCAATTAAATTACAATATGTCTTGATCTGGGTCTGCTTTTATTGATTTTGATGGGAGTTCTCCGTGCATCTTGGATATGAATATCTGTTTCCTTCCTTGGATTAGGGACGCTTTTATCTATTATTTCATTGAATAAATTTTCTGTCCCCTTTCTCTCCCGTAGTTTTTTGGCACTCCTGTAATATGAATGGTATTATGTTTGATGGAATCACTGAGTTCCTGTCTATTGTCATTTTGCATTATTCTTCTTTCTCTATCTTGTTCAGCTTAGTTACTTTCCATTACTGTCTTCTGGGTCACTAATTCATTATTCTGTTTCTTCTATCCTGCAGTACATTCCAACAAACATGTTTCTCATTTAGTTTTTTGAACACTTTATCTCTGCTATGTTATTCTTATCTCTGTGTTAAGGGCTTCACTCATGTCTTCCGTTCTTTTCTCAAGTCCAGTGGTATCCTATGATCATTGCTTTAAATTTTTTTTACATTTATTTATTATTGAGAGACAGAGTATGAACATGGTAGGGGCAGAGAGAGAAGGAGACACAGAATCTGAAGCAAGCTCCAGGCTCTGAGCAAGCTGTAAGCACAGAGCCGGACACAGGGCCTGAACCTGTGAACCATAAGATCATGACCTAAGCCAAAGCCGGTTGCTCAACAGACTGAGCCACCCAGATGCCCCATGCTTTAAATCTTCCATCAGTCATGTTACTTAGATCTGTTTCACTTAGACAGCTGACCATGGCCTTGTCCTGTTCTTTCATTTGAGATAAAACTTTCTCATTTTGTTTGTCTCTCTGTATCTGTTTCTCTGTGTTAGGAAAGTCAGCTGTGTCTTCTGCTCTTGAAAGTAGTGACTTTATGAAGACAGAGGTCCAGGAATTCCCTGCATACAGTGTCCCCTATTCATCAGAACATGGCACCTCAGGATAGTATCCTCTTTGTGTTGCTTATGCCCTGCTCTTTCTTTTCTCTGAGTCACTTCTTTTCAGTGTAGTCATTTGTACAGACTCTCTGCTTTTTAGGGGCTGTGCTTGCTTTCTGTTATGTTAGTGGGATGCAGAAAGGGAAGCTCTGGGGTGAGGTGTTAGCAAAATTTATTCAAGCCACTAATACTATGCCAGATTCATCAAAATCCTGTGGGGGCTAGAGGCTGTGCACTGATCGTGGCTGGTGCATGAGGCTAGGTGCAGTGTGTGCTCATGTCTGGACATGGTTTGTTCCAGTGCAGGATGGGAGCTAGGGTTGGGTGTAGTGACTGGAAATTATGCATGTGGGACTTTAACAGAACTTACCTTGAGCCCAGGGCAAAGGCTAGCAGGCTTGTGGTGGGCAATTTTGCAGGAGAACTCAGCCGTGATGCACTGCTAGCAGGTTAGGTTGCAAGTGTCTGTGCAGCACCACCTCATGCAGATGGCTCTGTGTTTATGCTGGGGTTTGGGGGGAGAAAAGTGGCCCCTGCCAGCTCCCTCATTTTCAGAGAAGTCCCCCAATATGCTTCAAAATCAGTATGATCAGATCTATCTCCCATTTGTTCCCTGTGTTGTATAAACTGCCCTTTTAATGTTGCACCTCCACATAGGCTGCTAAGGGCAGTGACCCAGCTATCACTCACTGTTTCTGCTTGCCTAGTGCTGAGTTAGCTGGCTTTTAAAGCTCCAGGCTCCAAGACCTGGTTATACTCATGGAATTCAGGCCCTCCAGTTTGTATAACCAAATGTTATTGGGATTAGTCTTCACATGAGCTCCCTGGTGGGTCTATTTCTGTGTCTTCTCCATGTTTGCATCTCCCTTTCTCCTGTGAGCATCCTCCCTCAGGATTTCTGACCTTTCTAACCTTTCAGATGCAGCTTCTTCTCTATATTTAGTTTGTTCTGTCAGTCTTTGGATCATTCTGGGGCTTATTGACTAGGATGTTGATGATACCTATTTGTAAACATGGGATGGGTTGAACTCAGGGTCCTCTGAACACTTCCATATTCCTAAGCTTTTAGAATAGTTATTGATTAAGAAAAATTTAGGGGTGACATATGTATTGGTGGGCAAGATTACAATACTTAAAAAGTAGTATTCTTCTTCCCTTTCATTTCCAATGTCTATGCACATTGGTCAATGCACTTCTGGCCTTCCTCCACAGTCAGAACACTGTAAGATAAGGACTTTAGGCAGAAAACATAAAAGTGGCTTTTATTTATCCTCCCAACTCTCTTTATTCTGCCTGTATTTGACGTATATAACAGACTTTAATTCTTATCCATAGAAATTGTTGGGTAAAGGTACCCAGACCAGTTTTGCAGACGCAAGAGAGTGTAAAATGTAGCAGTTCAGCCTCAAACCTACACTACTTTCTTTAAACCATAGCTCTACACTGGAGGTATAACAATTTCGCCCAAGTAAATACAATTAGCACTTGTTTCTCATTTGGATAGTGATCTTCATGTGTGTTTTCCATTTGCTGGAAATCTGGACAACAAAAATGGTGAATGATATTCTGATATCTAATAGTGATGATATTTCTTTTTTAACGTTTATTAATTTTGAGAGACAGAGAGAGACAGAGCATGAGTAGGGGAGGGGCAGAGAAAGGGAGACACATAATCTGAAGCAGGCTCCAGGCTCTAAGCTTTAGCACAGTGCCAGATGCGGGGCTCAAACTTATTGACCATGAGATCATGACCTGAGCTGAAGTCAGATCAGGAGCTCCATTGATGATCTTTCAATAGCTACATTTCTGTATTGTCATTTAACCAGCCACAGGATTTCTCATTGTAAATGTTTCATACTTAACTAAATAATTTCCTGTAAACTGTTTCTTTTTTTCCCAGGCTATAGAATCTGTATGCTGAAAATTATACAATTCTGATAAAAGAAAGCAAAGAAGACATAAATAAATGGAAAGAAAGACCATGGTAATGGGTCTGAAGAATCAGCACAGTAAAGATGCCAATTCTCACCAGCAGTGTAAAAAAGATCCTCTTTCTCTGCATTCTCGTCTATATATTTATACTATAATGCCCAAGATTTCAATATCACCCCAAAACCAGAAACCACCAGGGAGACTGAGGCACGCATGCAAAGGCAAAGGGCTTTATTACAGGTTCGAACTCGGACTCACAGACTTTTCCAACGCAGTGGATCCATACTGTGAGCCCTGAACAAGGGCTGAGTAGGGTTTTTATGGGGTTTGGGAAGGGAGAGTTACAAGAAATTGTGACATAGGTACAGTGACCCAATCATAATGGTACAACAGTATTGGCAGCAACTTTAACCATACACATTGTTCAGAGCGTTTGTTACTTTTGGCGGGACCCAATTACAACATTTAGGGTATCTTTGAAATTAACCAATTACAGAGCGAGTTCAGGGTCTTATTTGGTGACAATCGGGTTAACTTTAACATTAGGTAACAGGGTCCTATCTAAAGTTCCCATCTGCAGGTCTCACCCTTAGGAATATGGGGAGAGGTAGCTGGCCTTTCCTGATTGGATATTGCAAAGTGGTCTCCTGCTCTAGGCAATGTGTAACTGCCTAATAGTTCCGGAGAGACTGACCCTTAGACCTTTTAGCTTAGAGGGGGACCTCTGTCATGGAGTCTGTTAGGTTCAGCCTTACAATACAAGGGATACAGGCATGCTGTTTCAAAGGGGCACATGAACCCCAATGTTTATAGCAGCACTATCAACAATAGCCAAAGTATGGAAAGAGCCCAAATATCCATCGATGGATCAATGGATAAAGAGGATGTGGTATGTGTATACAATCATAAAGAATGAGATCTTGCCATTTGCAACCACGTGCATGGAACTAGAGGATATTATGCGAAGCAAAATTAGTCAGTCAGAGAAAGACAGACAAATATCATATGACTTCACTCATATGAGGACTTTAAGATACAAAACAGGTGAACATAAGTGAAGAGAAGCAAAAATAATACAAAAACAAGGAAGGGGACAAAAGATAAAGATCTTGGAGAACAAACAGAGGGTTACTGGAGAGGTTGTGGGAGGGGGGATGGGCTAAATGGGTAAGTGGCATTAAGAAATCTACGCCCGAAATCATTGCTGCACTATATGCTAACTTACTTGGATGTAAATTTAAGAAATAAATTTAGAAAATACCAATTCTCCCAAATTTATGTACAGATTTAACATTAGTTCCTGTCATAATCCAAATAATATTTTTTGTATATACAGAATAGATTATTCCAAATTGTGTATGAAAAGGCGAAGAACCTAGCATGCCTACAACAATTTAAAAAAAGACACAGTGGGAGAAATAACTTTATCAGATATGAACTCCTCCTATATAGCTACAGTAATCAAGACTGTGCGGTATTGGCTGAAGGATAGACATATAGATCAATAGAGAAACTGAAAATAGGCCCACACAAATATATTTAAGTAATTTTTGAGTAAAATGCAAAACAATTCAATGGAAGAAGGAAACCTTTTCAAGAAATGATGCTGGAGTACTGGATATTCATGGGCAACAAACAAACAAACAAAAAACAAAACAAAAAAGCCATTGACCTAAACTCTTTTATAAAAATAATTAATTCAAAACGTATCACAAACTTAAATGTAAAACATAAAAACATTTCTTTTTAATTTTAAAAATGTTTTAAATGTTTATTTTTTAGTATTTACTTAATTTTTTCAACTTCATATATAGTTTGTTTTCAGATTGTTTCCCATATAATGTACAGTGCTCTTCCCCAAAAGAGCCCTGCTCAATGACCATCACCCCCTACCCCCCCCACCCCTTCAGCCCTCAGTTCCTCTTGAGTATTCAAGAGTCTCTCATGATTTGTGTCCCTCTCCCTCTCCCTCCCCAACTCTCTTTCCCCCTTCCCCTCCCTATGGTCTTCTGTTAAGTTTTTCCTGTTAGACCTATGAATGCAAACATATGGTATCTGTCCTTCTCCACCTGACTTATTTCACTTAGCATGACACTCTCGGGGTCCATTCATTTTCCTAAAAATGGCCAGATTTCATTCTTTCCCATTGCCATGTACTATTTCATTGTACATATAAACCACATCTTAATCCATTCATCAGGTGATGGACATTTAGATTCTTTCCATGATTTGGCTACTGTAGAAATTGCCAACATGAACATTGGAATACATGTGCCCCTATGCATCAGCACTTCTGTATTCCTTGGGTAAATCCACAGCAGTGCTCTTGCTGGGTCATAGAGGAGTTCTACTAATAGTTTTTTGGGGAATCTCCACACTGTTTCCCAGAGCGGCTGTACCAGTGTACATTCTCACCAACAGTTGTAAGAGGGTGCCCGTTTCTCCACATCCTTGCCAGAATCTATAGTTTCTTGGTTTGTTCATTTTAGCCACTCTGAACAGTATGAGGTGGTATCTCAGTGTGGTTTTGATTTGCATTTACCTGATAATGAGTGATGCTTAGCATCATTTCATGTGTTTGTAAGGAATTGGGATGTTCTCTTTGGAGAAGTATCTATTCATGTTTTCTGCCCATTTCTTCATTGGATTATTCATTTTTAGGGTTTGCAGTTTGATGAGTTTCTCATAGATTTTGGATACTAGCCCTTTATCTGATATGTCATTTGCAACTATGTTTTCCCATTCCATCAGTTGCCTTAGTTTTGTTGATTGTATCCTTTGCAGTGCAGAAGTTTTGAAATTGATGAGGTCCCAATTTTTGCTCTTGATTCCCTTGCCTTTGCATGTGTCGAGTAGGAAATTGCTGCAATTTAGGCCAAAGAGGCTATTTCCTGCTTTATCGTCTAAAATTTTGATAGATTCCTTTTTCATGTTCAGTTCCTTCATTAATTTTCAGTTTATTTTTGTTTATGGTGTAAGAAAGTGGTCTAGTTTCATTCTTCTGCATCTTCCTGTCCAGTTTTCCAAGCACTACCTGTTAAAGAGGCTTTTTCTTCCCCATGGGATGGTCTTTCCTGCTTTGTCAAAGATTAATTGGCCATATATTTGTGGGTCCAGCTCTGGGTTCTCTATTCTATTCCATTGGTCTATGTTTCTGTTTTTGTGCCAATACCATACTGTCTTGATGATGACAACTTTGTAGTAGAGGCTAAAGTCTGTAATTGTGATGCCTCCCATTTTGGTTTTTTTCCTCAATATTACTTGGGCTATTCGAGGTCTTTTGTGGTTCCATACAAATTTTAGAATTGTTTATTCTAGCTTCACGAAGAATGCTGGTGCAATTTTGATTGGGATTGCATTGAATGTATAGATTGTTCGGGTATTAATGACATTTTAACAATGTTTATCCTTCTGATCCATGAGCATGGAATGTTTTTCCATTTCTTTGTGTCTTCTGAAATTACTTTCATAAGCTTTCTATAGTTTTCATCGTACAGGTTTTTTACATCTTTGGTTAGGTTTATTCCTAGGTACTTTATGGTTTTTCGTGCAATTGTGAATGGGATCAGTTTTTTTATTTCTCTTTCTGTTGCTTCATTATTGGTATATAAAAATGCAACTGATTTCTGTACGTTGATGTTGTACCCTGTGACTTTGCTGAATTCATTTATCAGTTCTAGTAGGCTTTTGGTGGAGTTGGTCGGGTTTTCCATGTAGAGTATCATGTCATCTGCGAAATGTGAAAGTTTGACTTCATCTTTGCCCATTCTGATGCCTTTTATCTCCTTTTGTTGTCTGATTGCTGATGCTAAGACTTCCAGCACTATGTTAAACAGCAGTGGTGAGTGTGGACATCCTTGTTGTGTTCCTGATCTCAGGGAGAAAGCTCACAGTTTTTCCCATTGAGGATGATGATGAGGATTTGATGATGTTCCTTCAATCCCTATTTTCACGTGGGGTTTTGTTTAGAAAGGATACTGTATTTTGTCAAATGCTTTTTCTGCCTCTATAGACAGGATCATATGGTTTTTATCTTTTCCTTTGTTAATGTGATGCATCACATTGATGGATTTGCAAATATTGAACCAACCCTGTAAGCCAGGAATGAATCCCACTTGATCTGTGGGTGTGACTTCTCCTTGGAATTTCTTTAGAGGAGAGTTCTTCCGATTCGTCATTTTGATAGCTTTCTCTGTCTATTTTCAGTTTTAAAATCTCGTTATGCACTCTGCACCTCTTAGTATTGGTATATTAAAGGAGGCTCATTGACTGTCTAGGGCCTGTCCATTCAGGAAGTATTCTTTTAATGGTGTCTGTCAGTTTCTCTTGTTGTATCTTTGGTTAGTTTATTTCCATACTCAGTGATATTTGGGACTCTCCATCATGCACACTTTGGCTTGTTTCCTGAGGTAGCCCAGTAAAGGAAAACAGACAGACAAACACACAGGGAACAAAGCATGCAAATGCACAGAGAAATCAGAAAAACAAGCAAAACAAAAGTATAAAGAAAAACAAAAAGAAAAAAAGTAGTGGGAAAGAAACAACAACAGAGAAAGGACAGTCTAAAAGTGTAAAACCATCAGATGGGAGAGATAAGACAGAGATGAGGGAAAATATATCTGAATGGGAGGACTGATCTAATCATAGCAATGTATCAGTGGTGGTGTTTCTAGGCTTCAAAGAGGAGAATGAGAAAAAGAAAAAAAGGCAGCTTTCCAGCGCTGATGGGTGTAGCTTGGTGCAGGTAGGTCTTGGAGGCTGCTCTCTGAGGCCCCGCCTTGGTGGTTGTAAGGAGAAGAATGGTGGCGCCCCAAGCCCTTCTCGAACCAAACGTTGTAAACCATTCTTTTATGTCTGATCTCCCTGTGCCAAGAGAGGACAAAGTTGTATTTTCCAAGCCCCGCCTCATTTCCAAATTCGAGTCCACGCACTTTAATGCTACCACTGGAGATGAGATGTACTCCTGCATGCAGGCGGCTTCCTAGCCGGGATTGAGTAGGGGGTCTGGAGAGCAGCTTTCTCCTGGCTTCGCCTGGAATCAGCGTGCTGAACCTATGGGAAATGCGCCAGCTAAAGGGGATGAATTTCTCTCCCCACCCCAAGCAGTTACGTATGGGTTGAAAGTACCCTCCTTGTCCTAGGCTGAGGTTTTTCTCTTTCTCTATGAACGTTTTCAGTCTCTCTTTCTCTTTCCCTGGTCTCTCAGCAGCTCTGTACACTCTGTGTACTCTCTCTGGCTCTGCGTCGGGGGGGGGGGCTCCTTCTCTTCAGAGCCTCCGGGCCCTGCCCATTTTGATTTCCCCAGTTCACACTCATTCAGATACCTGTGAGGCTGTCTTTTGTGGACTCTGTGTGTTTTCCTTCCTCTCTTGCAGATCAGAGTATTGTGGCTTCAGTCTTTCTCAGTTTGATAGATGCGGGCAGGTGAAAATTACAGAACTCCCTACACTTCCGCCATCTTACTCCTCCTGTATTGCATTTTTAAAGTCTATGAAAGTAATATGTGTAACAAAATGTCACAATAAAAGAGAAAAGTGAATATAACTATGCAGGGGTTACATTGGTATATATAACTTAATCTAATTTAAATATGAAGCTGAATTGTATAAGTTACGATGCACAATAAACCCACAACAATCATTAAATTCAATTTTAAAACATAAAAAATTAATTAAATTAAAATTCCAAACTAGAAAATGTTAACTCATTATAAATAGGTCAGCAAAGGAAGAATAATGTAATTAGGAAGATATAAGACGTTTGTAACAGAAATATGGAAGAAGTAA
Organism: Helogale parvula; assembly: GCA_004023845.1. Taxonomy (NCBI): domain Eukaryota; kingdom Metazoa; phylum Chordata; class Mammalia; order Carnivora; family Herpestidae; genus Helogale; species Helogale parvula. The sequence continues at coordinate 9,833 of PJEM01017117.1, read as the reverse complement.
ATACAACTATATTTATAATAAAAATTAAATTTAAATGTAAGAAACCATTCAAAGAAAGATAGAGGTTGTCAGACTGGATTAAGGGATCTACCCAAAGGATACAGAAGTGCTGATGCATAGGGGCACATGCATCCCAATGTTCATAGCAGCACTTTCAACAATAGCTAAATCATGGAAACAGTCTAAATGTCCATCAGCTGATGAATGGATCAAGAAGATGTGGTACATATACGCAATGGAGTACTATATGGCAATGAGAAATAATGAAATCTGGACATTCATAGCAAAGTGGATGGACCACTAGGGTGCCATGCTAAGTGAAATAAGTCAGGCGGAGAAGGACAGATACCATGTTTGCACTCATAGGTCTAACAGGAGAAACCTAATAGGGGACCACGTGAAGGGGAAAGAGGGGAAAAGAGTTGGGGAGAGAGAGTGAGGCAAATCATGAGAGATTTTTGAATGCAGAGAACAAACTGAGGGCTGAAGAGGGAGGGGGGAAGATGAAGGGAGGTGATGGTCATAGAGAGGGGCACTTGTAGGGAAGAGCACTAGATGTTATATGGAAAGTGACTTAGTAATAAACTATATAAAAAAAACAAAAAGAACCCAAAAAATATGATCCAGTTTTTAAATTTTCTATAGGAGTTACACTTTTGAATTAAAGACACATACATTTTGAAAGTAAAATGGTTGAAAAATATATAATGTAAAGAACAACAACATGAAAACTAGAGTGAATATGCTACTATCAGTCTTAGGGACATTAAAACAAAAAGTTTTACTGGAAATTATGAAAAATGAGGAGCTCCTAGGTGGCTCAATTGGTTAAGCATCTAACTTCAGCCCAGGTCATGATCTCGCAGTTGTGAATGTGAGCCCTGCACCAAGCTCTGTGCTGACAGCTCAGAGCCTGGAGTCTGCTTCAGATTCTGTGTCTCCCTCGATCTCTGTCCCTCCCTTGCTAATGTTCTCTCTCTTTCTATCTCTCTCTCTCTCAAAAATAAATATTTAAAAAATTTTAAAAAGAAATTATGATAAATGAAAGACAGTTATAAAAGACCACATCTTATGTGATTACATTTATACAAATTGCATGATAAAGAAATCTATAAAAATAGAATGTAGATTAGTGATAGTTTAGGGCTAAGGGTAAAGATCGGTGATCAGGAGAAGATGAATAGGGTAGTGAAAAGGATACATTTTTTTTCTTTAACTGGTGAATATATTTTAAAATTGACTGTCATAATTGCACATATCTGTGAATATAAAAAATCATTGAATTTTATACTTTTTTTGTATTTCATTATTTTTTAAATTTCAGCTTTTTAAAAATTTTTTTATTTTTTTATTTTTTTCTCCATAATATTTTATTGTCAAATTGTTTTCCATACAACACCCAGTGCTCTTCCCCTTAAGTGCCCTCCACCATCACCACCACCTCTTTTCCCCCCTCCCTCTTCCCCTTCAACTCTCAGTTCATTTTCAGCATTCAATAGTCTCTCAAGTTTTGCATCCCTCTCTCTCCCCAACTCTCTCTCCCTCCTCTGCTCTCCCTGCTTCTCCATTAGGTCTCTCTTGTTTTCCTGCTAGACCTATGAGTGCAAACATATGGTTTCTGTCCTTCTCTGCCTGGCTTACTTCGCTCAGCATGACACCCTCAAGGTCCATCCACTTTCCTACAAAGGGCCATATGTCATTCCCTCTCATTGCCATATAGTACTCCATCGTGAATATATACCACATCTTCTTGATCCATTCGTCAGGTGATGG
>PJEM01017116.1:0-23214 GCA_004023845.1 Helogale parvula | reverse complement strand
GACAATAAACTATTATAAAAAAAAGAGTGGGATGCTTAACTACATAAAAGAAAGCATAGAAAATAGCAAATATATGAATATTTATAAAATAAATTTCCTTGTTTTAATATTTTATTAAAAGATAATTCACTGCTTAAAAATAATAACAATGTTTCATGGTGCTTATAATGTATGTAGAAATAAAATGCCTCACCACAATAGCACAAGCAATGGGATGGGGCACCTGGGTGGCTCAGTCAGTTAAGTCTTTGACTTCGGCTCAGGTCAGGTCTCACGTTCGTGGGTTCGAGCCCAGCGTCAAGCTCTGTGCTGACAGCTAGCTCTGAGCCTGGAGCCTGCTTCCGGTTCTGTGTCTCCCTCTCTCTCTGACCCTCCCCCGCTCATGCTCTGTCTCTCTCTGTATCAAAAATAAATAAAACATTAAAAAATTAAAAAAAATCAATAACAAAAAGATAGCTGGAAAATTCACAAATATTTAGAAATTAAATGACACTCTTCTAAATACTCCACAGGTCAAAGAAGGGAAATATAAAATATTTACATATAAACATAAGATATTATATATAAAATATTAGATGTTTTGAGTTGAATGATAATGAAAACAAAACAAATCAAAATTGGTGGTATGTAACTGAAGCAGTGCTTTCAAATACATTTTAGCTTTAAGTGTTGATATTAGAGCATAAAGGTCTAAAAATCAACGATCTAAGCTTCCATCATAAAAAAAAACTAGAAAGAGAGAGCAAATTGATCACAAAATAAGTAGAAGAAATAATTGAGAGTTATTCGCTGTGGAAATCAATGAAATAGCACAGAAAAATAATAGAGAGTAAATAAAATTTAAAGCTTGTTTTTTGAAAAGATCTGTAAAATTGATAAACTTCTGATCAGACTAATGAGAATTGCCAGCATTAGGAATGAAAGAGGAGGTATCATTATACATCCTACAGATTAAAAAAAAAGGATCTTACAAACCACTTTATGCTTAATGAGTGAATTCTATCATGTATTTAGAATGAAGTAATGCTATTTTTTAAAATAAGCTCCTTTTAAAAATAGAGGAGGAAAACTACCTGACTCATTCTAGATAAACAAAGATTTTATTTGAGATACTTGTTGCAGGCTTCTTTTGTGAAGCCAGTTCCTGCAAATGATGATATTCCTGGTTGATACCAAAACCAGTGATTACTGTGCTTCGGGTACCTTTGCCCTGGGAGCCTTCACGGAAGCATTTCCACCAGTGAGTGACTCTTCAGTGTTATCTCTGTCCTAACTTCCAGGCACAGCCCGTCAGTGATCTCCTGGATCTTGTAGATGGTGGAGAACGTCTGATCATGGCTGATGAGGTCCAGGTAGATGATTGTGACAGTGGCTGGAGAGAGGACCGCGGCGCTAGCTTGGCAGGAGCGAGGGGCTTGGAACCAGAGCCTTGCCGCTGGAGCAGCGTTCTGTGGGGTGGGGGTAGAGGGCGGAAAATCTCCCAATTAATTTCTAATGTTTCCTTTATTATGTCTTAAGTTACTAACTTGCATGTTTGTCAGTACTTGTGCCATTACCATAGGATTATGATGTTTAATAATAGTCGTTTAAATATATTTTCTAGGGGTGCCTGGGTGGTTCAGTGGGTTGAGCCTCGGACTTCAGCTCATGATTAGTGAGTTCAAGCCTGGCAACTGGCTCTGTGCTGACAGCTCAGAGCCTGGAGCCTGCTTCGGAGTCTGGGTCTCTCTTTCTCTCTGCCCTTCCCCCACTCAAGCTCTGTTGGGCTCTGTGCTGACAGGGAAAGCCTGCTTGGGATTCCCTCGCTTCTCCCTCTCCCTCTCTCTCTTTCTCTCTCTCTCTCTCTCTGCCCTTCCCCCAGTTGTTTAATATACATAGATTTAAAAAATTTTTAATGAATTTTAAAAAATGTTTTATTTATTTTTGATACAGAGAGAGACAGAGCATGAGAGGGCGAGGGTCAGAGAGAGAAGGACACCGAACCGGAAGCAGGCTCTAGGCTCTGAGCTAGCTGTCAGCACAGAGCCTGACACGGGACTTGAACTCACGAACGTGAGATCTGACCTGAGCCGAAGTCGGAGGCTTAACTGACTGAGACACCCAGGTGCCCTAAAAAAATTTTTCTTTTAAGAAAATAAAAGTGAGGCACCGTTGTTTGTTTTTGGGTATATGCTGTTTTTGACAGGTTTGTTATCAGGGTTATGATGACCTCATAAAATGAACCAGGCAGCCTTTCTTTGCTTTTTTGCCTAAATTCCTCTCTGCTCTCCTGGCTGGCAAGAACAGGGCTGGCTCTCGGTCAGAGCTACTCCAGGACCCTGGCGACCTCTAGCATGTTCCGGGCCCTCCTTCTTGACTCTCAGTACTGTTGTCTCTGGCATCTTTCTGCTTCCCCTTCTCCTACAGGCTGACTTCCCAGTGCACTCCCCTAACATCTGAGCCTCAACCTGAGCTGTCCCTTGTGTGAACCCAGAGGAGGGGATTTCCTTGGCAGATGGTGGTTCTCCACAGGCCCCTCCCTCTTCCTCCAGGAGCTCTCTCCCAGCTGCACTCAGAGCTCTCTCCTGAGCTTCTGCCGCCAGCTCTCTGCTGCCCTCGCCTGCCCTCTGGCCGCCATGTCTGTCTTTGTCATGGCTTCCTGCAGCCAGAAGCGTGGAGAAAGGGACTCACTTCCACAGGTTCAGTGTTCACAGATGTCTTGAAGTCTTGGGAATTCTCCATAGCGACTGTTTTGAAGGGGGTATTGCGGTGAGACAATGAGTTGTTCTGGCTGCCCCTGAAGAAAGTGCTAGAATAGACCCAAACGGCTCTGCCCTTACGGAGAAAACACAAATCACTTTATATACCAAAGGGCACCTCTGAGAAGACCTGGTGTAATCTGTCAAGACATGAGCCCCAGAGTGAGGAAGGGGTCATATTTAGTCAGGACCTTTGTGCAACATGAATATGGTGTCCCTAGAGACACATGTGGCTCAAGAGGCGTTTATGACTTACACCTCTACACCCTTCTGTTCTCTATGCTGGTTCCCTGTCCTTTCCTGTCACCTGAGACAATTTGTATGTCCAGCCTTTCTGTTCAGCTGTCAGCTGTAAATGACATCAGATGGTGAGACCTGAGCTATGCAGTGAATTGTCTGGCTCAGACTGACACTTTTCTTGCCAATCGCCCCTGATGCCATCCAAGGCCAAAACCATGGGGAGACACTTTTGTAAGTATGTTGTTTGTCACTATTTAATCTCACCTAGTAGTTAAGAGTATGGCATCTAGAGTCAGGCAGATTTGGTTTGAATCTGGGTATGTCACTTACTAACTGTGTGATCTTAGGCAAGTAATTGACTTCTCTGAGCCAGTGTTCCTCATCTTTAAAATAGGAAAATAACAAATATACTTGTTAGGTTGTTGTGAGATAATAATTCACATAAAACATTTGGCCTAATGCCTAACCTAGTAAATATTCTATATATGTTACTCAAGCTGCTTCTTTATTCTTTTTTCTTTTCAAAATTTTTAAAAAGTTTACTTATTTAAAATATCTACACCCAACATGGGGCTCAAGTTCATGACCCCGAGATCAAGAGTCACATGCTCTACTGAGTAGCCCAGCCAGGCACCTGTATTTGGATTATTACTGTATCTTTCCTGTGAATTAAGGTAACTCCTTAGCTGACATTCAAGGCTCTCTATGATCAGTTTTCAGGCTGTCTTTCCAGCCTCATCTTTACTGCTCTATTGTACATTCTCTATTAATCAGACAAAGTTTCAACTCCTTGCTTTGGTTCACGCTGTTCCCTTAACCTCTTCCCTTCTCATTATCACATGCTGAAAATCTTCCCAACAATAAAGACTCACATTTAATACCACCTAACTAGTGAGGAGTTCCTGCTGCCCCATTCAGAGGTTCTGTCAGTCTCCTCCTGGACCATTACCATTGTAAATGTTTTTAGTCAAGAACCAGGAGATGTGATTGGTTCTGAGGATGAAATTTAATGACAAAGTTCATGTGACAAATGTCATAAGTTTCTATGGATGTACCTCTGTTGGAGAGTTGATCTCTGACTGCCTTGGGCCTTAGAGGCACTGTTGGCTCCAGAATTTCTTCATTGGAAGGGCTGGGAGGCAGCCTGGTGGTTAGGGACGCTAGAATTCTTGTTTTGCATGGCAAGGACATTGATTTCACTGAGTTGTATGCTGATTGAGAATGGCTTAGGGGAGGGGATAAGAGGTTGGGGTAGAGTACCCTGGATGTTTCCTAATCTGTGAGTGAGTGAATGGAGTCCTTAAGTTTGGCCAATGATTAAACCAGCTCTAACCTAAGATGTTTTTGGAAGTGAGAATGTAAAAACAAACAAACAAAACCACGATGGAGTCATGTGGAGTCTGTCAGGGAAACAAGCAAGAGTGTTACAATGTGCTGTCCCATAGCCACCTCCAGGTCCCTTTGTGAAAGGCCTGCTGGAGAGGTGGGACATTTGCCTGCGTTGAGTGGGCTGGGCTGGCTAGTGTGGGTGAGAACTTGAGCTTCTAGTCAAAAGGCAGAGAAGTGAGGCCTAGGCAGGGAAGGACCTCACTTCTCTAGGGACCTCTCAGGTGTGATGGGAGCTTGTTCTAGAGCTGTGTGCCAGAAACCATGGTTAGGTGGTCAGGTTAGGTAGAGGTATACTCATCTCCAGGAGGTGTGTTGAGCGCTGTTCCCAGGGACCCCAGGGGTGTGGCCATGCTTTGGAGCATGAAATTTGGTGGGTGTGTGACTTGGTGTCTAGGCATCCTCCCCTTGAACCGAAGGGCTGAGTGCAGTGTAAATAGAAGGCCAGGGAATGACCTGGGCCTAACAGAGAACTCAAGAGACACTTGCCCTTTGGATTGCTGTGTGAGGCAGCAAAAAATGAGCTGAGCCCAAGAGTGATGGAGTAACTGGCAGTCTTTTGGAACACAGCTCTGGAAAAGACTCACTTTGCCATACTCCAGGTTAGGCCCTAGGATCTAACTCTCAGCCCTTCCCTGACTTTCTCTTTGAAAAGTTTGCTCTGCCCTTAGACCTTGAGGAATAATGAGTGCCATTTGCCAACTATTTCCAATTCTTCTCTATTCTAAGCATGAGAAGGTTGTACTTCCAGGCATCGTTGTAGCTGACTGGAGCTGAAGTGACCATTTATGGCCAATGGGCTGCAAATAGAAGGGACATGCATCACTTCTGGTTCAGAGCATATTCTTGCCAATACAAGACCCTTCAGAGCTCTCTTTCTGCCAGTGGTTTAGGCAATGTTCAAGAAGATGGCTGATCTATCAGCTTTAGTTCCCAAGTCAGGAGATGTGTCTATTCCCAGTAGTCCTGTTCCACAATACTGCAAGACCTCCTTTTCTTTTTTCCTCAAAGACTCTGTATCCCTTGATTTACTTCTGTCCTCCTCCATCCTGCTTTCTCTTTTCTGGTTCCTATTCTTTGCAAACATATCCCTGGATCCCAGTGCCACCTTGTCACTGCTTAGTTCCATCATCAAGGTCCCTAAAGTACCCTTTTTTACCATAAAGAAAGAGAGGGTCTCCTCAGGCAAAACTGTAGGACTGGAGCAGGAGCAGACAGAGGGTGTGTGGTAACCAGCTTCCAGGATGGTCCTGGTGATACCCACCTCCTGGTCTTCATAGCCTTGTGTAGTGTTCTTCCACCTGCTACCTGTGTAGATCTGTACGATCAGTAGAATGTGGCAGAAGTGGTGGTATCACTTCCAAGATTGGGTTATAAATAAGTACAGTATCAGTCTGGGTTACTCTTTCTCTTTTGATAATTCACTCTGGGGAAGGCCTGTCATGAGATACTATGGAGACATCCATGTGACAAGAAACAAAAGCCTCCCGGTGACAGCCCTGTGAGTAAGCTTGGTGCTCTAGACCCAATCAAGCGTCAATGACTACAGTCCTGGCTTACATCTTGACTGCAGTCTCACAAAAGACCCTGAGCTAGGACCACTTTGCTAAGCCTTTCCCAAATTCCTGATTCCATAATAAGAGTTTATTATTTTAAGCTAGTAAGTTTGGAATAACTCATTATGCAGCAATAAATAACTAATACAGGGCAGGTGCTAGGGAGGTTGTGTTTTGGATATCAAAGCACAGTATGATAATGATGATAGATCTCTACTGGGCCTGGTTGTGTCCCTTGCTCTGGGACAGATTTGGCTTTTGTGCATGGTTGCTGAGGAACCTCTCAGGACAGCACTCAACTCAGGGGAGGAGGGGACAGGAAATATGAACACAACTTGGTGTCTGTCACCTAGATCCAGTCGCAAGAGACTCACTCAAGCCTGTCTTGTGATTAACACAGAATTCTATGTAAACATTGAAGCCATTTTACAAAGAATATAAAATGTAAAATTGGTGTACCAGTCACATTTCTTTAGAACACCTTTGCTTACCATGGAGAGAAAGAGCTGGTGTGACACTGAGGAGCCCAGCACCCTCGTGGTCGTGCTGGTGTGAGGAGTAGCATCTGAAACCAGAGCCCTGTAGAATAATGGGTTTCAGAGACAGGTGAGCAAAGATCTCTTCTGGGGCACATTCCATAAGTGTGAGGGCCTAAGTTATCCAGGGGGACCAATACGCTGGTAAAATAAGAACTAGTGCTAGTAAAAGAAGACATCCAGATGTCTAACAGACACATGAAAAGATGCTCAACATCAATCATTATTAGGGAAATACAAATCAAAACCACAATAAGAGATCACCTTATACCTGTCAGAATGGCTAAAATTAACAACTCAAGAAACAACAGATATTGGCAAGGATGTGGAGAAAGAAGAACCCTTTTGCACTGTGGGTGGGAATGCAAACTGGTGCAGCCACTCTGGAGAACAGTATGGCGGTTCCTCAAAAAATTAAAAATAGACCCAATAATTGCACTACTAGGTATTTAACCAAAGGATACAAAAATGCTGATCTAAAGGGGCACGTGTACCCCAATTTATATAATAGCATTATCAATAATAGCCAAAGTATGGAAAGAGCCCAAATGTCCATCGTTGGATGAATGGATAAAGAAGATGTGGTACACACACACACACACACACACACACACACACACACACAATGAAATACTACTTGGCAATCAAAAAGAATGAAATCTTGCATTTGCAACAATGTGGATGGAACTAGAATGTGTTATGCTAAGTGAACTAAGTCAAGCAGGGAAAGACGAATATGATATGGTTTCACTCATATGTGAAATTTGTGAAACACAGCAGATGAACACAGGGGAAAGGAAGAAAAATAAGATAAAGGGAGGGAGGCAAACCCTGAGACTCTTAAATACCGAGAGCAAACTGAGGGTTTTTGGTGGGTATGTGGTTCGTGTGATGTGCTAAATGGGTGATGGGCATTAAGGAGGGCACTTGTTGGGATGAGCACTAGGTGTTATATATAAGGAATCATTGGGTTTTACTTCTGAAACCAATAGTACATTGTGTGTTAACTAACTTGAATTAAAAAAAAAAAAGAGTGGGGCGCCTGGGTGGCTCAGTCCGTTGAGCGTCCGACTTCAGCCCAGGTCATGGTCTCATGGTTCATGGGTTCAGGTCCCACGTCGGGCTCTGTGCTGACTGCCAGCTCAGAGCCTGGAGCCTGTCTTCGAATTCTGTGTCTCTCTCTCTGACCCTCACCTCTCACTCTGTCTCTCAAAAATAAATAAATGTAAAAAAAAAAAAGTAAAAATAGAAAAAAGGAGTGATTGCTGTTAAAACATCTTCACTCAGGCTGGTAGCCCTCTAGGGCTTAGGGGAATTTGGGTTTCAATAATAATAACAAATACTGTTCTTCCTCTTATTAGGCACTTGTTATGTCTGATTTCAAAGAAAATGGTTCATGTACATTGTAATTTTAAAGCTCTGAATCTATAAAATGGATCTTATTCCCATTTTATAGAATAAAAACTCTCATTACATAACTTGCTTCCTCTAAGCACTTTCTCCTAAAGTCAAAGCAAGGACCACAGGGGCAGGAACCTTCCATTCTTAAAGGCAAAGTCCTCTGGTTCCCCTAACTGACTGGAAGACTCAATTCCAGTTGTAGATCTGGTCCTTTGTAAGACTGTGTTTCTGGAAGAGGGCTCATGTCACAACCTTGGCCTAATTCTCCTGGCTGCAGGGACCGACCTGCTTTTATCCATGGAATCAGCAAAATGTACAGATAACTTATAAGAGCTCTTGGCAGAATACATTTGAGGTGAAGTATGTACCTCCTGCATTTCAGCTCTACACACACAGCAGTCTCTACAAATAGGTGTCAATCCCTGGAAACAATGTGGTTACAATGAGTGAGGCGTCTGTCACTTCAAGATTGAATTCCAGGCAATGACAAAAGGAGAGGTGGGAACAACAATGTGAAATATGCTTAATACCACTGAAAGTACCCTGAAAATGGTTAAGATGGTAAATTTTGCGTTATTTTTTTTTACCACAATTAAAAATGAAAATAAAAAAAAGACATGGGGAATTGTCATCAGTTAGTAAATGGAATCTGATAGAAGGAAGTGGCTGATCTGGTGAGGTTTAGTTTCAGTCTGTGTGGGATGTGGATCGACAGGGGGAGAGGTGTGAGAAGGTGACATTCTGTCAGGTCATGGCAAGAAGACCAGGACAGAAATTCCACCTGGGTCCAGTACTGGTGAGGGTGGATCTGTAGTTAATCTTGAACCTCCAGTGGGGGTGACTACTGTTCTTTAGTACACACACACACACACACACACACACACACACACACCTACAAACATTATATCTAGTGTAATATGTATTACATTATGTAAAGTAAGTTGTCTACTATATATGTGTAATATGTGTACATGTGTACATGTATTTTAAATATATAAAATAAACAGTAATACATGGTTGGTAACATAGGATGGGTGCAAGTCTTTCAAATGATCCTTTTGACTTTACAAAGTCCTGGGTCACAAACCTCTTTCAGGTTTGCGCCAGAGTAGGGCCTGCATGGGTGGACCCACAGCAATTTAGTCAACATTCCAGGCGTGGGGGCAAGCTCCCAGATGAGCTGCCTTCCCCCTACCTCCCTGCCCCCTGCCCTGTTCCTATATGTCTGGGCTACGTGTTAGATCCACAGCAGAGCACAGAAAGCCAGAAAGAAATAAACAGTCTTGTTCCTAATAATCTAGTGGGGAAATCCAGCCTCTTTCCTAATCCTGCAGGCTCCTTGGGAGGTAGGACCCTGACCTGTCTCTCAGAGAGAAGCCCTGTGGGAAATGAGGTAAGTGACAAGTCTGAGAACAGGTTTGGGAATCTTGGCTTCTTTTGAAAAGTTATGAGGACTTGATGCCAGAGGGGGGGCAGCTGGGAGGGGAACTGTGGCTCCTCTTTGGCTCCCTAAGAAATGGCCCTCCTTAGAGAAACAGGGCTTGACTAAGGTGTGAAACGGACACACCTCACTGACACTGATGTCAGTGACATTTTGATTCCCAGAGCTTCAGAGTTCTCTCCTCTTTGCCAAGACTCTGGGATGGTATTCAAGAGTATCCCTTGTACCTAGCCAGCTTTGCTACCCACCCCCTCTAACTAAGGAGGACCTTTGCCTTTGACCATGCCATACCTAGCACAGGATTAAGGGTGGTTCCAAACCTCCTTCCTTTTTTAGCTCAGTTTACAGCTGTCTCCTACCCTAGATTACAATTCCTATGAGGGCAGACACCATATCTTATTCATCTTGGGAGCTTCTGGAACTTCTCTTTCCCTCTGTCTCTCTTGTGCCTTACATATAATATAAAATACAAGATTGCAGTGCCCATTGGGTAAAAAGCCCTGTCCCCAAATGTTCCTCTTGGCTGTACTCTCTTTTCCTCTTTGCCCTACAAACCAAATGCTGTGGTTTTATAACTTTACACTGAAAGCCAGAGTTCATAAACTGCACTTTATCTTAGTCTGTGGTTTCTAGATTCTTGCTTGATTCCTCTCTCTGGAAATCTCCTAGATAAATCACAGCCAGTTATATCTGTACTGCACCTCTCTGCAGAATAGCCAGCTCAAGGGCAGAGTTAGAAGGGTCTTGGGATAACATCCAGGAAGCCTTTTATTAAAGATGAGAAAACAAAACCCTGAGGGGAAAAGGGACTTGCCCAAGATCATGTTTTTGAGTCTGGGCCAGAAGTCAGCACTCCTGCCCTGGAGAAGTTCCAGGGCTCAGAACGTTGGCCTGGTGGCTCCTTCTTCATGCTCCCTGATGTTTTGAAAGGGCATTTCTCTGACCCTCACCTTTCAGGCATCACAGCTGGAAAGGCAGTTTGATAGTTTGGCCAGGCCAAGAATGTCTACTTTATGGCCTAAGAGAAAAGATCTGGCTTGAGAGAGTAGAGACAATAGCCAGTGGCTCTCTTGTCATTCTCTCCATGCAATGACTTCTGTCAGATAGTAGTCAGACAATGAACCCAATGAACAAGTAGTGTCCTGCTCGAATTCATTATGAGGATGAACTTAGTAAAGTGTTCATGGCCATCGGAACTCCCTGCCTATCCCATCTATCCGCCCTCTGGCAGGAGGACTGTTTTGTTTTTGTGGCCTTGTGGTAATGTTTTTCTCATCAGCAGAGGCTGATTTCTGTCTGAGTCCTGACCAAGGCCACCGGCTGCGTGCCATACTGAGTTCAGGAGGAGAAGAAGGCGGTATTGCTGCTTCATCAAGCTCTTGTGCAGGCCCTGTCCACTGGATTTCTAGTGAATTCCTGGGTAACAGGCAGGGAAATCCTTATTAGTCTTTAGTTTATAGAAGACATGGCCCAGAGAGGATGAGCAATTAACTCAAGGCCACATAGCCTATTGGGGAAATGTGTAATGCTCAAATTCCAGATCTACTATTTACTAAAAAGATCATTTGAATGTAAGCTCTCTGCTCACTAGTTGTGGAATCCTGAGCATTACTTAACCACTCTGCCTAAGTCTCCTCACTTTTTAAAAAAATTTTTTTTAATGTTTTATTTATTTTTGATACAGAGAGAGACAGAGCATGAGCGGGGGAGGGGCAGAGAGAGAAGGGGACACAGAACTGGAAGCAGGTTCCAGGCTCTGAGCTAGCTGTCAGCACAGAGCCTGACGCGGGGCTTGAACCCACGAACGTGAGATCTGACCTGCGCTGAAGTTGGAGGCTTAACCAACGGAGCCACCCAGGCGCCCCATCTCCTCACTTTTTGAATAAAAGAGATAGCATGTCTCTCATTGAAATGTTGGGGGATTAAACTGAACCAATATATATAAAGTACTTATACCCTGCCTGGTGGTCAGTAAGTGCTGAGCAATGTTAGAAATTGTTGTTACTGTCAAGAATGGCTCTGGTTGGAGACAGGGCAAGTGTCCTCTGATCTCTGGGCAAAAGTCATAGTGCTGCAAAAGCCTTAGAGATAATCTGGTTTGTTCATTGATTTAATTTTATTATTATTAAAAAAAACCCCTGACATTTGAAGATAATCACATAAAATTACTCTTGTGATGTATAGTAATTAGGCATACAAGGTGAGTGGCTCACATAAATGGTTGAAATTATGATGTTTCTGTAGCCAAACAAAATTTTAAGTTTTTCTTTTTTTTTGGTATTCCTTGGTGTCTGTCATAGATGTTCTTGTCATCACATTTCTCCATTACATGCACTAGTTAATACTGATTATATGCACTGACAATGACTCACATTATGAGACAAAAATAGAAAAAAAAACAGTATTACTCATAATATTCGGGAAGTGGGGGAAGAGAAGTGGGAGGAAGTATAAGGGTGTTAATTTCCTTATCTTCCATAGCAGCCAGTCAATTGATAGATACTAAAGTTGAAATATGTTTAAAAAAAGATAATGATTCAAGTCTCTTAATATTTTTTATAATATATTTTCTTAACCTTAGAGGTATTTTTCAGAAATAACATCTCTTCTGGAGAATAAAGGATATCAAAAAATTCCATTAACTTTTCTTTAGTTTTATTGTCTTTTGTTAAATTCAAGGAAGACTGAATTTTATACCTTTTTAAAAGTGTTTACTTATTTATTTGGAGAAAGAGAGAGAGGAGCAGAGAGAGAGAGAGAGAGAGAGAGAGAATCCCAAGTAGACTCCACACTGAGGGCACAGAGCCCTACACAGGGCTGGATCCCACAGACCTTGAGATCATGGTGTGAGCCAAAACCAAGAGCTGGATGCTTAACCGACTGAGCCTCCCAGGCACCTCATAAATTTTTATTTTTTAAGTAATCACTACACCCAACATGTGATTCTAACTCATGACCCAAGATCAAGAGTTGTGTGCTCTACTGGCGGAGCCAGTCAGATGCCCTTCCTTTTATTAAATAGTATATGAAGCATAATCCTTTTTCATCAACTATTTCTTTATATTCATCCATCAATCCATCTGTCCATCCACCCATCCATCCATCCACTCTCCCTTATTAATTACCTGACTACCTATACTTCTCTCTGTATATAGAAAGAGAGGACTATGTGCAATGTTGTTCACTTGTGCCATGACTATTTTGAAGTTGTGGGATTTTGAAGATTTTTAAATATCTTTTTATGCTCTTCAACATTGTGCAAATTCTTTATAATATGTATCATTTTTATAAAAATAAAGTCTTATTTTTAAAGAAGAGGAGACAATGATTTAAGATTTCCCCAATATTTAGAGCTTCCTTGTTCTTGCCACTACCCCCCCCCCCCCCCCCCCGCTTTATACTCCAAAACAAAGGGTTTAAGGCTTTACCCACAATATTGTTTCATACAATACCCACAGCGGTCAGGTCACACCCCAGGCTCCTATTCCCAGAGTTCACATCAGGGGTCCTTAGTGCTGGAGAACCTAAGAAACTGGCAGAAACCTTTTGCAAAAAGGCTGTGAATAGCCTGGTAGGGAGGCATGTAACTGAGGGAAGATGGCCAAGGATGGGAGACAGGAAAAGGGCTCTGATTCCCTCGCATTTCTTCATCTTACATATGATGAGACCAAGCCTAGAGAAGAAGAGTGACTTGTTCAGAGTCAACCAGCCTGTCACACACATACAAGGCCATCAATTGTCCCTTCAATGGCAATCAATTCTTTTCTCCAAGCTGTACAGTAAGAAGAGGTGGTAGGGCCTCAGATCCTTATTCTTGGAATGGACAATGAAAAAAGAAAGGGAATTTTAGGGTGTAGCTTCCCCTCTAGCAGCTAGTCCTGTTTTTGTAGTAAGTCTACTATAGTTAGTATTTGTAGGGACTGCAAGACCCCTGGAGGCATCTAGAGCAGCTACTGCACTGAATGTTTAGAATCAGATGAAAGGTGTCTTAGGCAGATATGTGTGGATTCATGTGGAGAAGATTCAGAAGACTGGCAACTGATTATTGTCTTCCCTATTCCAACCAGGAGGTTGGCCTGTTTACCTAACTTCTCACAGTAGTTTATATTTCTTTGGGGATGGGATGGTGGTAGGGGTGTGGAGGGTTTTCCCCCCCAACTCTTGAGGAGGACAGCCCCTGTCCAACTCTAGGATATTGTCAGCACCTCCCTGGTGGACAGCTCCACAACAACCAAGAGAATCTCATCTCAATGGGGCCACCGGGCCACTGGTGTTCTCTGAATGATGACTTGTCTTTTTCTTGTTATTTCTCCATTCTTTCTTAAGAAAATTCACTTTGTTGTAAGGGGACTTCAATCAAGTGGTTTTATTATTTAAAATCCACAAGACGATGTATAAAAAAGAATATCAAGTTGTCCTGAATAAAGGATTCCTTTGGCTAAATAGAACAGTCTGAGTGATTGAACTAGAAACAGCTCAGGCATGTCTGTGTGTGTGTCATAGCTCAGGAATCTTTTGTAACAGTACTTTGAGATCCAAACTAACATCAAGAACACATCATCTTACAAAAATTGTTTTGGGCTAGTTCCCAGTGTTAATGCAATATGGGAGAGGCTAGTTAGACACTGAAATCTTAGAATTTCAAGGATTTTTAAATATTTTAAGGCTAGCGCTTGAATATTTGAAATCTGGGTTCTCTCTGAAAACTCAGAATTATGATTATCATGCCCATAATCAGAAGTCTAGAATGACTCATGTACAAGAGAGAAGTCTAACTGGAAATGAAGATCTTAGAATTATGAACACCCTGGGGGGAAAAAGTTGATGATGTACAGAGATTTCTCTGCTAAGAGTGAACAGCAAGCTTTGAAAAAGTGTGATTCCATCTATTGCTTCACTTAATAGAGGTAGAACAATGCCACTGAAACTTTTAGGAAAGTATGTGGCCAGGTCAGGTGATGGAAGGAGAGGCTGGTTGGCTCCATTAGGCTCCTCATAAAGCCACCTTTACCTGGGAAAGTCACCTTGGCCCAGAGTCTGGTTCCCAGCCTACAGGCTTGGAAATGCAATTTTGTCTATACTGAGAGTGGCTCTATTTCACTCAAAATAAGGTTTCACTGTCTAAGTTTGCAACAACTCGCTTTGTAAACTATTTCCCAGGTGTTCATTGGCAATGAGAAAATAGAACTCCTCGGGGACTAGACATTTGCTTCTAGTCAGTAGTCCTTCTTTTTTTTTTTTAATAGAAAAACCATCAGCCAGGTTATAATCAAAAGGTTGCTTGGTGAGCTTGGAGTCAGCATAAGTGGAAGTTGTTTTATGATGGGGGGTTTGATGGCAGCAAGTCTGATAAGCCATTCCTCTCAAGTCTAGGATGGAGGAAGACCTCCCACTGAAGCTGGATAGGTTAAGGCCTTGGGTCAAGGAGATGACTCTCTTTTGGATGCATCCAAAAGAAGACCCTGAAAAAGGATTTGAGTACTAGTAGTTTATTTGGGAGGTAATTCGAAGAAACAATGGTAGCAGAATAGGGAGGTGAAACAGAGAAGAGAAGGAAGTCAATACAGGTGTGTTCACAAACAAGTTACAAGTTACCATGATGGGCCACTGGAATTTAACCTTCACTGGGGATGCAGAGAGACAGCATACATATGAACCTCAGTATTAACCTACCCTAGGGTAAGAGATCTGGGCTCTTTATCCACCATCTCTCATAAGTCATTGGTTGAGTGATGATCCTGACCACAGGGTTGGTTTGGAAAGTTAGTTTGCAAACATATCCATCCCACTGCATACGTAGACAGAATAAGCTCTAGCAGCCAGAAAAACTCCTCAGGTCATGAGACACAGGTGTTCCAGTTAAAAGACAGTCTGGTGGGCAACAAAATGAGAAGGGCTGCGGGGATAGAATTGGAGGTACAGGGAGAGTATGCTGCACTTTCTGTCCATCCTCATATTGTGGATACTGTCTCTGCTTCCTTTCATGTTCATCCTTTTTGACTGTACTGACAATACCCTTTATGATTGTTTCATTCTCTTTATTTTTTTAAATGTTTATTTTTGAGACAGAGAACACATGTGTGCGTAAGCAATGGAGGGATGGTATTGGAGGACAGAGGATCCAAAGAGGTTTCTGCACTTACAGCAGAGAGCCTTACGGTGGGGCTTGAACCTACCAACTGTGAGATCATGACCTGAGCCAAAGTTGGACACCTAACCGACTGAGCCACCCAGGCACTCCTCACTTTTTTTATTTTTAAAATAAGTTTGTTAAATCTAATAAATTAGATTCTGCTCTTCCTACTTCTCACCCCAGGAATAGTCTAGCATTATTACTTTTTACATGTTTCTACTTTTATTTAGAATGTAGGAGTTTTAACAGTTTAATTAAAATTTTGTGCCTTGCTGATAACCATATGAACTGCTTCCAGGAGGTGGAGGCGAGTTGAGGAGAAACACATCAGTAATCAGAAAGAGAGGAACACTTGGGAACACATTATTTGATGTGTTCTGAACTTTTTATGGAACTTGACCGCTGATTCTAGAGTTCATCTGGAAGAGAGAGGACACAACCCTAGCCAAGAACATTTTGAAAAAGAACAATGGTGGAAAGTTTGCTCTATCAAATATCAAAATATACTATAAAGCTACAGTGGTTAAAACATTGTGGTTTGGGGGCACCTGGGTGGCTCAGTTGGTTAAGTGTCCCAACTTTGGCTCAGGTCATGATATCAAGGTGTATGGGTTCAAGCCCTGCATTGGGCTTTGAGCTGACAGCTCAGGGGCTGGAACCTGCTTTGGATTCGTGTTTCTCTCTCTTTCTCTTCCCCTTCCCTATTCATGCTCTGTCTCTCTGTCTTTCACAAATACATAAATGTTAAAAAAAATTTATTAAAACATCAACAAAAAACCCCAACAAAAAAACCGTGGTTTGGGCACAGGAATAGACAATTCAGTGGAATAGAGTAAAGTCCATAAACAGTCATCTCTATGTGGGAGTTTAGTATATGATGAATACAACATTTTCCATGAGAGGGTAAAGAGAGGGGAGTAAGTGTGAATTATAAAATGATGTTATTAGATATCCATTTGGAACAGAATTAAGTCAGATTCCTATTCTACACATATACAAAAATAAAATTCAAATGGATATAATATTAAAGAACAAACTAAAAACATATTAGAATAAAATATAAGAAAATATTTTTTAATCTTGTGGGGGAAAGGGCATTTGAAGTAAGACAAAAATTTAGAAGTCTGGAAGAGGCTGGCAGGTTTGACTACCTAATACTTTTGTGCAAGCTAAGACACCATCAGTGAGTTACAAACCCAAAAGAAACTCTCTGAAATTCTGTCTCCTTCTCTCTAGTTCTTGTCTTTCTACTCTTCCCAGTCTCTAGCCACCCTCCTAAGTCCCTCTCTCTCTCTCTCCGAGTCTCTGATTCTTTTTCTTTGGGGTTTTCTTCTTCTGGTCTCTCAGTTTGTCTTACAGTCTGTCTCCTCAAGAGGAAAAGCAACAGGTCCAAGACAGACAAATGGTAAGGCATAAACTGAGGAAGCAATAAGAAAAAAAATAGGATGAGGGGAAAGATTTGTAGTAAATATATAACAAAATGCTAAGATTCACAAAGCATACATGACAACAATAAGTCTATTAAAAAAGCTAAGGTGTTACTAGAAAATTAGTATATAAAATAAAGGACTGGATCAGTTGGGTGGCTCAGTCAGTTAAACATCTGACTCCTGATCTCAGCTTAGGTTTTGATCTGAGTTCATGGGTTTAAGCCCTACATTGGGCTCTGTGGTGACAGCAGAGCCTGCTTAGGATTCTCTCTTGTTCCTTCATTCTCTGCCCTTCTCTTGCTTGTGTCTCTCAAAATAAATAAATAAACTTTTAAAAAGATATTTAAAAAATTAAAGGATCTACACAGGCAATTCAAAGCTGTTAAAATGTAAGTGGCTTAGTGGATGCTCTGATGCACCACTGATTCCCTCCTTCAGAGTGGGGTGGGGGTCACCCATCTCCCACATTCCGGGAGTCTCAGCACCTCATGGCTCTCAACTGAGTTCCCTTACAGGAATTGTCATTTATTTGGAACAAAGAGAAATTCTGTCGTTCCTAAGAAAGCAGTCACACAGAAGTCTGACATACACTAAAAATGGTGTCATTGCCTGTCATTTATAAATAAAAGTGGTCTTCACAGCTGCCACCATAATTGTTGATTTCCTAAATGTAACTTCAGTCTTTTTAATTTAAACATGTAATTCTCGCCTCAAAGAAAAATGTGAATGACCTAATTTGCCTTTATGTAGATCACATTTTATTGTCTACATCAAGCCTGTTTTGGTATTTGCTTGCTTTTAGGTCAGTCGGTGAGGTTACTGGGAAATCTGTCCTGCCTTCCCTATTCTCTTGGAAGATCTGACCTCTGTCCTGGCCACCCTCCTATCATACCCATCAGTATCCGAGGGCCAGGAGAGGGGGCAGCTGCTGAATGGTTCTTTGGGATCTGACTGTCCTCAGAGCACAGAGGCACCGTGTGGTCTGGAGCAGAACTGCAGTTATGTGAGTTGGTCAAAGGGGAAATGTCCCTGATGACAACAGCAGCTGGGGTTGTAATTGTGATTCCTCTGGCAGCTCTTCGAATCCATGTGCTCATCCTCCCACATGACGTCCCCCAAACTGCAATGTGATAGGATGTTTACTGCCCACCTTGAGCAGTTGAGGTCCAGAAAGGCCAAAAGTATCAGCAAGGAGAACAACAGGAGGGCTTGAACCCAAATTCAGACTATACGTATTCCTAAATGAGGGCATGGCTCCCCTAAAAAGCCCTCCCTTCCTCTCTGCTCCCAAAGGCCCTTGTACATTCCCAGTTATTTCAGACTGGAGGTATCTCAAAACTTTTGGACTATTCCTATAATACATGGGTAGGTATGAGGCAGTTACAGTCTACTATCAGACATACTTCTTACTGTCAGGGGTTCTTGTACACCTGTAGAGTCCAGAGGACACAGCAAATGATTTATCAATTTTTTTATCAAATAATTCACGGACCCATGAATAACCCCATGAACCCATGAACAGAAGTAGCCTTAGATATTCTATTTCTTAGCCCCCCACCCCCAGGGTCTAAACTCCATTCTAGAACTGTTGGCATCATACCCTGAGATCTTCAGGTCTTAATGTCTTTCAAAATCATCAGATAGAAGCATCCATAAAACAAGTCATCCTCTTTCTAAGATTGATTGTCTTCCATAGCCTGAGGGTTTTATGCTAATGAGCTTCTGTCACTCTACTATGACTATCTAGACACAAAACTTCCCCACAAAAGATGCTGGGGTTATGTGTAGGTAAGAAGTAGACGAGGGGAAAAGAAAACCTCATGCTGTTACTGTATCTCCTGGGTTGGTCTTTCCACCTGTGGCTCCTTGAAGGCAGGGGTGTGCCCAATTCCTCCTTCTCTGCACTAAGCACAGAGTCAGAGTCTGCTGCAAAGTAACAAGGTCAACAAACATTGGATGACTGAAAACACTCAGGCTAGAGAAAAGCAGACCTCAACCACCTTCCGGAAACCCACAGCTCCTCCACATGTGGCTGGGATGGCTCCTTTTTATTCATCCATTCAGTGACATTAACAACTACCTTCACCAGCTCTGGGGTAGAGAGAACAAGGCTCCGTTCCTCACCTCAAGGAGCTTCTGGAGGAACCAGGCAAGCCGAACAATCATAGCACTATCTTATTATTACTAGGACTGGGTTTGACATGGGACATGGTGGGAGCTCAGAGGAAGGACATTCATCCAGATGGGAAGATTGGGGAAAGCTTGAAGTTCTTTCTAGAAGCTAAGATCCTGGCCAGAGATGGGGAGAGGGCGAGGGGAGCCAGCAGAGAGGGAGCTGGCCTGCAATGGGGCCAACAAAAAACTTGGCTAGGTCAGGAAGGGGAGTGAGAAGCCTCAAATGTAGCTTTGACACTGTTTTTCTTTCTTCTGGAGAGCTGCCACGTGCCGCCACAGAGAGCATTTCACGGGTAGATGCATATTATTGCAATGTGTTTATCTAGGAAACCAGAGCTCAGCTCCAGCATCTGGTTTTCAGCACAATCCTGAATGAAGTCCAATTTTCCAGTTGGGTTAATGAAAATAAAACTTGGGAAGTTGTGGGCTGGCTGCATCAGGGGTTGAGTCCTGGGCTCACGCAGGGTCATGGATCGCAGGCCGGAAGGGCTTGGGCAGGTCATGGATTCATTGTGGGCTGGCCATGAGGTCGGCACCAAAGACAACCTTGAACAGGGAGGGAGAGCTGCCTGGACCAGTCCTGAGGAACACACCTCATGCAGGAATGGATGTTTTTGGATTCTGTCTGTCTCAACCTGACAAAAGTTGACCAAGCACCTACTGTGCCAATGAAATGGGCTGGGTGGTGCGGTGGGGGTCAGATGCAGATGTGAGCCTGAGCTTGTCTCTAGTCTGTTGGCAAACAGACCAGTGGGGGAGAGCCCTGACCAAACAAACTGACTGAGGAACAGATCTGATAACAGGCCCCATCAGCACTCACCGCTTTGAAGCTGTCAGGAGGCTTGGGATCAGAGAGGGACTCATTCTTAAAAGCCATCTTAAAAAAAGATACAGCCAGGTTTCAGAGAGACCTGGAACCCACAACAAAAAGTTCACAGGCCCTCCTTTTAGCTCATGTCTGCAGTCTCACATATTTGTTTCATTCTCCTCTTTCATTGCAGACTTTCCAGACTGCATGGCAAGAAAACACGATTTCCCCATAGCTTCTGAGTTCCCATGAGCCTCTTGCTCTCTTGATCTCTCTTCCTTCCCCAATTTCAAATTCCTTGGGGAAAGGTTTTAATTGGCCCTGGTGGTGACAAGCAAATTCTTGGTAAAATCAGCTATGGTTAGGAATCAGAGTTACATTTGTGAAGGCTGTTAAGGGGCGCTTACCCTGAGACCCCATGCTCATGGCTCTTTTTCATGTCAGAGTATTTACAGTAAGACTCAAATCACAAATAGTTTCTCCTTTGACCTCAACTGTACCTCTGTGAGGGAGACAGGGCAGAGAAATCAAAGCTTGCCTGTTAGTTTCAGAAACAGGGCTGGACCCAGAGCTCCTAACTCCCAGCCCAGTGCTCTTTCCACTACACACTGTTCCTTTGGTCCTGATGTGAAGCCAGCAATTGTGAAATAGACTTTGCCTATGCAGTTTCCCCTCGGGAACAACTGCAGAATGAACAGTGTTGATTAGAGAGAATTTTGTTGGCAAGCTTTGGAGGGAGCTGGGAGCCAAATACCAGTGGTGTGGCTTGTTGTGACCCAGAAGGTGTGTGTCATAGGTTTCTGATAGGGTGACCTCACACAGGGGTATGAGGATCCTGGGGGAAGGATGGTCTCTTACTCTTATCTTCTTTACCTGGAAGCTACTTCTTAAGACAGAATGTAGGAAAGGCCAAGGCAAGACAAGGAGGAGACGCCTCTTTGTCCTGAGTTCTGGCTCAAACTAGGGATTCAGAGAGTTACAAAATGGTCTTTGGTGGAGAAGCCTTTTCCTGAGGTTTCAGAGGAGAGTCCTCATGCCATGCCAGAGAGCTAGATTCTCCTGAAGGACTCCAAAGGGAAGGAAATTTGGTGTCTCCTGATCATCTTTCAAACCTCCTGGCAATGACATTTTTCTTTCATTCTACCTTTTGGTGTGGGAAGCAATGCTAAGGTTCTTGAGGATTCTGTCAATTTTGTATACACTTCACTGTTGTTCCAGCTTCATTTTCTCCAGTACTTCATGGTTGCAACCATTGATATTATCATTTCCAGGCTTGAGTCCATTCCAGAGCCTACACCAATCTTAATGGTTACCTCAGTCCTCATTCTCTGGGGCTTGAAACAGTTTTCCTATCAGTAGACTTGGCACAGAGAATGCTAGGCTGGGCAACTCGTTGGGCTCTTCCAGCCTTACTGTGTTGGTATACCCATAGACTGGGCTCCCACCTTGGTCCCGTCTTCTTAGTTCACTTTGTTATACTTTCCTGAACCCAAACTTCCTGGGGCTCTATACCCAGTTACAAACTTTGAACTTGCTGTCCATTCATCCAGCCACTGATGAATGGGACCCTGTGCACCATGATGCAGCTGTACCTGGTTCTACATTGTCTCTCCTCTCTGGCATTTCTGTCTATAAAACAGCCTGTTTTTAATACTAATGCAAAGCAGAAATGCCCTCTGAAATTTGCACATGCCCGTTTTGCAGCTGGGCTGGAATCCCCAGCTCAGTGTTAATGAAGAGTTTCTCTCTCTTTTCTCTTGTTCCTCCCACTGGCCCTGCGTACTTCTCTTGTGTGCCCATTCTAGTGACACCTGGCTGTGCTTCCTCTCCCACTGGAACCTGCACTGGAGTCTTCTCTCCTTTCCATTTGTGTCTCTTCTGTTGGTTGCAACGGTTGTTGGGAGTCAGTGGGCAGCAGGTCTTCCCCCAGGAGACAGATCTGCTAGTGTGCCAAGAATCAAGACTGTCATGTAAATATGTCCCAGAGTATTATGGATCGTCCTACAAAAGCTCGTCAAACAACAGGATTAACCTAATACAAGCAGCTCTGGTCAAGGTGAAGGAGAAAAGCAGAGTATATTCTTCATTCTTTTGATTTTAATTCTCTTTCCCTTGATTCATGCAGGTATCACCTGAGTACACTCAAGATTGACCTTTCCTTGTCTCTTTCTTAATCCATGTATTGAAATGACATTGTTTACATCTTTGAACTAGGGTCTATTTAAGTTTCCTGCAGGTGCAGAAGTCTGTTCGGTCTAATCACCTTCCCTTACTTAGACATAGCTTTTGCCCAAGGCTGAAATTTCCTCATTCACCTGCCCCCCCTACCTGCCCAACAACCCATCCATCCAGTCATTCAATAAGTGCTTCTACCAGATTCTGGGGTAGGGAATGAAAACACAGCAATAAACAAACCATGGCTTCTTCCCTCAAGGATCTTTGTGCTCTGCCTTTGCCTCCCCAGCACTTGTCACCAGTATGCTGGTGTATCTGCCTTTAGGCCCGGGCTCATTCTTGTGGGGATGACAGGCAAAAGTGGGGGAGACTGATGATAAGCATGTAAACATATAATTAACTGATAATTGGTGAAATGTTATATAGGAAATAAGTGGGACAAAGAGAATAACAAGGAACAAGAGGGAAGACCTATTTAGAAAGGATGTTGGGGGTAGGCTTTCTGAGGAAGTGACCTTTCAGGTGTGATCTGAAGGATACTGTAGAGGGATAAAAATGGACAGGCAGTGGGAAATAAAAAATGTTGGGCCCTGAGGTGGGAAAGAAAATGTGTTCCAGGAAGGGAAAGGCAGTGTGGCTTATGTACGTGCAGCAGATGAGAAAGTGGCATGAAATGAGATCAGGAGGCAAACAGGAGACATATTCATGCACAACTTTTTGGCCATGATGAGCAAGCTGGAAAGGGGAATGGCTTAAATAAGGATTGATGTGATCTGGTTTATATTTTTAAGATATAAATTACAAAATATGAATATAAAATATAAATTATATACATTAAATATGAAATTTTAATATAAATTATTCTAACTGCTCTGTGGAAAATAGATGGGAAAAGGGCCACATGAATGCAAAAGACTACGTAGAACAACTGCAGTCTTTGAGCTGAGAGGTCATGGTTGCTTGATCCGACATTATGGCATTGAAGACACATTTCAGATATAGAACAAGAAGATCCGATGTGGTAAGTGAGGAGGACTCTGAAGACTTTAGAAACTGGGTGAATTGTGATGCCATTAACTTGGAGAGATGGGGACAGCAAGGAGAGAAGCTTCAGAGTTTGGGGGAGGGATCTAGAGTTCAGAGTAGGGCATGTTAAGATCTTCATTAGACATCCAAGTGGGTCAAGTAGGTAGGT
>PJEM01017115.1:0-23233 GCA_004023845.1 Helogale parvula | reverse complement strand
ACAGATACCATATGTTTGCACTCATAGGTCTAACAGGAGAACAGGAGAAACCTAAAGGAAAACCAGGGGGAGGGGAAGAGGGAAAGAGAGGTGGGGAGAGGAGGGACACAAAACTTGAGAAACTATTGAATACTGAAAATGAACTGAGGGTTGAAGGGGAAGGGGGAGGGGGGAAAAGAGGTGGTGGTGATGGAGGAGGGCACTTCTGGGTAAGAGCACTGGGTGTTGTATGGAAACTAATCTGACAATAGACTACTTAAAAATAAATTAAAGCAAAAGAAAGAAATAAATAAAGGTACAAAAGTAAAAAATAAATAAATAAATAAAAGTTTATATACATTTAAAAATTTTGCATTTCCTTAATGATAAATGACATTGAACACTTTGTTTATGTACTTACTGGCCATTTTCTATTGTTTGTAGGGAAGTTATTGGGCCAAATCTGTCTATTTTTTAAATTAGTAGGTGTCTTTTTATTATTTGTTCATAGGAATTCTTCATATATTCTGGGCACAATCTTTTGTCAGGTACATGTGTTGCAAATACTTCCTCCCTCTCTCTGACTTGCCTCTCTGCCTTTTCTTAATGGTGCTATTAGAAAAGCACAAGTTTTTCATTTTGATGGAGTCCAGTTTACCAAGTTTTTCTTTTGTAATCCATGCTTTTTTTTGTTCTACATAATTAATTTTTGCCTACCATAAGCTTGCAAAGGTACTTTCCTGTGTTTTCCTCTAGAAGCTTTATAGTTTTATTTTTTTAGTGCTTTTTATTTATTTTTGAGAGACAGAGAGAGACAGTGCGAGCCGGGGAGGGTCAGAGAGAGAGGAAGATACAGAATCCAAAGCAGGCTCCAGGCTCTGAGATGTCAGCACAGAGCCCGACATGGGGCTCAAACCCACAAACCGTGAGATCATGACCTGAGCCGAAGCCAGATGCTCAACTGACTGAGCCACCCAGGCGCCCCGAAGTTTTATAGTTTTAGCCTTAACTTGTAAATTTGTGATCCAAGTTGCATTATTTTTTATGGATGGTGTGAAGTAGGAGTGGAGGTTCCTTTTTTCCATGGAAGGTCTCTAGATTTTCTCTTTTAGCTCTCTCTGCCTGTGCTATTCCAGCATCCTACCCTCCCTATCTCTCTGTGGTCTTTTCTTTCTTTGCTTTTCCACAGGAACCAGACACCCTTTCTTGGTAAATGATTGTCTCCTTGCCTCAGGCTCTGGTCGTAGTCTCTGCCCCACTCATGGCTCCCTGGAGCTTTCTTTCTAAACTATGAACACAAGACACAGCCTGGACCTCTCCCTGTATGTGCCACAGTTCACAGTGGTTCAGAGTCAGACATCGGGCAAATACTGGACTGCCAGTCAACCTTACCTGTTTGTTCAGATTCTTGGGCACATTTATATTCCATTTCCTCAGTTCTTATGGGGTCATCTGGGTTATGAGATGAATCTCCTTCCATTATATTCATCTGTTGTCCATCACTGAGCTGCTCTGGGATTCCAGCTGCAAGCAGGGTGTCGCCAAGATGACATCAGGAATGTTGAAGAATTTGTTTCCCTCCTCTCCATGATAAGCCTCTTTTATTCTTTCCTAATAGTTATCACTGATCCTTCTACCATCCCATTCTCCTTCCTACTACCCTCAGTTGTTGATGAATCTCTGGATTTATTTTTGACATGCTTTGTACTTTTCAATGTACTTTTTAGGCTTGTAGTAATTTTACTTCATTCAAAAGAATAACCATGTGGGGAAATAGGTTCTACTGACATAAACAGGTTAGAAAAATACTTAGGGCAGAAAGCCACCATGACGGGGCAAAAACACCTGAGGTTAGCTAGTAATGGGATCATGAGTACTTTCCATCTGACAATATACTATTGTACTTTGATCACAAACTCCACTTGACCTTCAGACCTTTTGCTTTTTCACACACAAGTTAATGATTACTGTCTGGTTGTTTTTTCCATGTTCACATGTGTAAGATCATGTTTTCTTCACATTAATCACGTGGGTAATAACTTGTGAGCTCAATAAATATGGAGACAAAAACACCTGCTCAGGGGTCTTATCTCCTCCCAGACATTAGCCTCCCTTGTATTCAATTCTGCATCTGGTCTCTTTCTGGACAAGAGAGAAGTCCAGACTCATAGTCTATGACAACTGTGATTATTAAATTAGATCCAAATTTTATATAAATGCATTAATACATTGAATAAATATGTACTGAAATATAAATCCAAATGAAAGATATATATATATATAAATGGCATTCAAGAGTCTGGTTATAGCCTGTGGTTTTTCTTACATTGGTTACCTGCAAGGGGAAAAAAAAATCAACATTTAACAAATAAACAAATTTGTTATAGACATTTGGCTTGAGGATAGAGACCTTTTCTTGGCCTTAAACACTGTTTCACTCACTCCTACTTTAGTCTGAGAAATAACTTTCTCTTCCGTCTGAAAAGTCTTCAGATTTGGAACACTGTTAAATGTTTAGTTGTTGGAGTCAGAAACACATTATAAATAAAAGTACTAAGCATATAACAATTGCTTTGTGCCACAAATTATTGTAAGTGCTTCATGTTAATTAAATCATTAAATTCTCCAACAACCTATTTTAGAAGAGATTTATAGACATACAGGTTTGTAGCTTCAATTTGTACACTGGAACACAGAAATTAAGGAACTCACCCAAGTAAGCAAGAGGTAGAGCCAGATATGACGCCCAACAGTGAGGCCTCAGCTGGCATGTAGGAGAGGGTTTGAGTGCTAGACCAGTCAGGTGGCCTTGCACAAATCACTAACTATCTCATGCTCAGTTTCTTCTGGAAGATGGGAATAAAAAAACCTTTATGAAAGGGTTATAATGAGAAGTACTTGTAAAGGGAAAACTGAGTTATAGTAACTTAGCAAGAAATCATAATTTTCAGTATTAATGGTGTATATGTTATAATTTAATGATTAATTATTAGTAAGAATATGAACAAAAGGATGATGAAAAGCTGGAAACGGTGGTTATTGGTCACCCCATACGACCAGTGGTTCTGTTGGTTAAGTGTCTGACTTTGGCTCCGGTCATGATCTCATTCACGGTTCGTGAGTTCAAGCCCTGCATCAGGCTTTCTTTTGTTAGTGCAGAGCCTGCTTCGGATCTTCTGTCCTCTTCTTTCTCTGCTTCCTGCACCACACTCCCCACTGTCTCTCTCCCATTCAAAAATAAGCAAACACTTAAAAAATTGTTTTAAACTACATAGTTCATATGTGAGCAACATGTTGCCTCATGGGAAGGGCTAGCCTTATGCCTAGCGGTCTGACAAAGGTTTTATCACTACTGTCATCACTGTTAAAGTGATTACTGCCATTAATTCTCTTTTCCCCTTTACACTGTTTTCTATCTTCCTCTTTTTTCTACAGCTTACTGCTCCTTCCACGTTCTTTTCTGTATGTTATTATGACCCTCTCTCCCTCCTTCTTTTTTATTAGCAGAAACATTTACAGCAGTTCCTTCTTACCTTTCTCTTTGGACTTGTTACCTGGTGGCAAACTTTACCGCTTTACAGACCCACTAACTGTCTAACTCACAGTTACCACTCACCACTCACAGTTAAGGCCCTCCCTTTAATTCTGCCTCATGGCCACAGTGAGATCTGCTCTTGTGGGTTCCTGTTCCATCTTCTGAGTGGTCATATCTGGCTGGCAACATTTTTGGATTCCACACCTGGTGGGTTAGTTAGGATCCCATATGACCATCAGTGGTCTGGCTCCCCATCTCCTTCTGTGCCCCTCACCACAGTGCACTCTCCACCCAGATTCTCGGCCCCCTGATCTCTGCTGGCCTTTCCTCTCAGTAGAAGAGAGAACAAGTCTCTATTGAGTCACAAGTACCTAGCTTGTGGTGTACTTGGAAGTGGAGCATTTCCTTTGTCTTCATCAATGGCTTCATAAAGGAAGTTGTCATAAATCACTGGGAAGAGGAAGGAAAGGCAGTTAGAGCCCTCTGGCAGTGACCAGGTGCTTCCTCTTGCAGCTACACACCTGGCACAGCCCTGACGCTGGCAATTCAGTGGGAGCCTTTCAGCCCTCAGGGAACCTTGGGCTTCAGTGGGTCTCACAGGACCAGAGACTGACGCTGCTCCTGGAATCCTACATCTGCTCCACTTCAAGATGCGTCTTACAGGGCTTAAGGAAGGATGGACAGTGGAAAAGTTGTAAATAGTTCAGACTGATCAGAGACCAATGAAAGCTCATTTAAAATAATTAATATAAATGGAATGTGCTTTGTAAATTCTACATACAACTAGGAAGAGAGAAGAAGCAGAGGCATTTCAGCAGAAGAAAAATAATGTTTCTAGAGAAATAGACCTATATATATCCCCAACATCTTTTAAGGATGGAGGTTTTAAAAGAAA
The DNA here is from genome assembly GCA_004023845.1 of Helogale parvula. Classification (NCBI taxonomy): domain Eukaryota; kingdom Metazoa; phylum Chordata; class Mammalia; order Carnivora; family Herpestidae; genus Helogale; species Helogale parvula. The sequence goes on along the minus strand of PJEM01017115.1, from coordinate 18,824 downwards.
GAAACAGCAATGCAAAGGAATGAGAGAACAAAGAAAGAGAGAAAGAAAGAAAGAAAGAAAGAAAGAAAGAAAGAAAGAAAAAAGAAAGAAAGAAAGAAAAAGAAAGAAGGAAGGAAAGAAAGAAAAGCAAAGGGAAGGGAAGAGAAGGGGAGGGAAGGGAAGAAGGGAGGGAGGAAAGGGATCTTAGATCAGGGAAAAAAGATGAGCTGGTTACAAAGAAACACAACAGTGAAGAGGAACCAGCATTTTCCTGGTGTGGGATGGGTGGGGAAGAGATACAGGTAACAACAACAACAAGACACTCTGTAAGGCACAAACAAGAAATGAGTGTTGTTTGAAAGGCACAACAGAAAGTGAATATCACAGCTGCACCAGTGTCCCAGGAAGTGATAATACAAAGTGCAGGAAACTAGCTCAGGTCACCCCCGCTTTGCAGCTGCATTTCAAGGCAACTCAGCAAAGATAGATGGAAAAGCAAGACTCACAAAGCATGAGAAAAAAAATTCAAAAAATAGAGAAAGATGCTGGCTAAAAAAGGCAGATGACCAGAGCACACCTCCCGGAGGCGACACCCACTGCAGGGTCAGGGGAGTAGGGTGGGGGGTGAAGGTAGAAAGGTTCTTTGGAACAACAGATGCTTCTGCCATCCCCGGGACATGTGGACTTCTTGTCCAGGCCAGCTTCCTGGGGCACTCACTGGTACATCTGCCATGTTCTTGTCTGGAGGAGGACATGGGAGGCAAATGCTGTGTGAGTCAGAGGTCTTGGGGACACGGGGGGAGGGGCAAGCACAGGTGTTTCTCTGTGTATTGCACAGCCCTCCTACCAGTTTCTTGGCTTTGAGCCGCTGACCTGCAGCTCCCTTGAACACCAGGGTCTAGGAAGCACCAGCAGCGACCTTCCTTGGAACAGGTGGACAGTGCTTCAGTGAGCCTGAGCACGGGGAGCCCCAGAAGCTAACACATGTGATGTGGGAAAGGCATCCCCACAGTCCATGGAGAGGATTTAAGCCCTTGAGATGTGGGTACGAACAGTAACTGCCATTCCTTCATACCCATGACTTGGGGTCATCCTGGTGACAAATATAATGTTAATTTGAAATTTATGACCAGGTATTTGACTTCCTTCATTCCTTTATCTGACTTGTATATATCATAGCATGAAAATATTATCACTTTTATTTTCATCAAGCTACATTTTTGACAAATCAGCACATCTCATTCTTTACATTGACTTTTGCTTTTTCTCTGCTTAAAAATTCATTACCTCTTTATTTCCCAAATTATAAACTTCAAATTTCTTGGCATTGGGTGTCAGACTCTCAAAACTCCCCAACCAACTTCCCTTCTCAGAATTAGCTTCCAAACCCTCCCTCCCAGGCTGTATGTTCAGCCACACCATTCTGCCAGTCCACTGTTTTGGTCATGTTTGGTAGCTTTCACAAGCTGCCTCTCCCCAAAGTTGGGTTTTTCCTGGGCTTCTTTTGTGATATTTCTACTATTTGTCTAGAAAAGTCAGTTGGCACACAACTGCACCAAATGACAATTTTTCTAAGACAAAGAAAACCTTTTAATCTTTGAACATTTCTACAAGTAACAGATGCTTCCTCTTTTCTTACAAAAGTATATAATTCATGCCTTCCCGCCACCTCCAAAAAGTAGAGATTCAAATCCTATGTTTCTCAGCAAATTCAGGTCCTGGCCAAGCAATCATTTGTGTGGTTCTTGGTTAACATCTGTCACCCCCACTAACTGTAAGTTTCATGAGGACACAGGTCATGTGTATTTTCTCCACCACTGTATTCTCTCTGTGTTTGCCATGTAGCAGTCGCTCAATAAAAGCAATCAGCAGGGGAATGACTTGAATGGCTCTTTTTGATTTGAGTATATGCTGCCAAGAGATTGACTGTTGGGGCAAATGTTTATCTGGGAAGTGAGGAAGGCCAGGGTAGAGATGCCTGTCCAATCAGCTGGTAGACACAGGTAGGCATCCATCCTACATAAAGAAAAGCTCTGCGAGGAAACAACACCAGTGTTGGGTTGTAGGAAGATGACTGAGTTCTTGTCTGGTTGTATTGGCTGATGGTCAGACTGCCAACTGTTTCCATTCTCATTTTGTTTCTCAGGCACCTGGGAGCTATTTAGCAGAGTTCAACTCCAGTTAGTACAGGTCTCACCAGGTGGGGGTGCGGGTACTCTTATAGTTGCCTGTGTTATCAGAGTAGCTGCATAAAGAGGGGGTTCTGTGGACAAGCAAAGCCAGCGGGGTCTGGTCAGGCTGGGATGGGTATCATTGAAGAGGCAATGAATTGTGCTCAACATCTGGTCCAAATGGGGATCTAAAGAAAGCGATCTGCCCGATTCACGTGCAGGCAGAGGCCAATATGTTGGGTCAGAGGTGACCCAATAGACTCGGGGAATGTCAGGGAAGACTGGATAAGGCAGCCTGCAATAGTGTCTCATTTTTAATTTTCCCATCCAGTGAGTTCTCCTGCTCCTGTTACAGGGAGTAATCTTCCTGACATCATAACATCTGTCTGGCATGTGGGGGTAAATGGTGGCACAGGGGTGTGGTGGTAGTATTATCTCATCCTTTAGGCCCAGAGGAGCAAGGGAAGGAAGACAGGGTAACAGTCAGGGCAATCTGGGCCTGTAACATAGGGCAATCCCTCACAGAGGCAAAAGACAGCAGGAGATGCTTTGACACATCCCTCCAGTCAGGGAGGAAAGTTCCAAGAAAGGAGGTGGTAAGTGGAACAGGTACACAGTTGGTAAAAAGAGAAGATCCCTTTTGAGCATGTTACAAACAGAACTATGCACAACAGAGTTAGGAGACAAGGCTGATTCAGCATTGGTGGGAATGATTCCATCCTGGGGGTAGGAAACAGTTATACAGGGAGAGAACAAACATAAAGAGAAGGACATCAGCCACAAGTCAGATCACATACATCTAAGGAGAATAAGGCATCCTGACACTGGTAAGTAGAGGAAGGCTAACAAGAGTTTGTGACTGCGGCACCAATCCGTGGTAGTAACTTGGGCAAGCCCTACAGCAAAGAGTATAAAAACCAGTATGGAAAGAGAGATAGGCAGGGGATGACAATGAAATGTGAGAGAGAATGATTTGCTGTAGTTCATTTAGTCGCTTGGTGATTTCCTCAAGCTTCTGATTACAGAGAGTTCTCAGGTGTTGGCTGCAGGACGCTTATCATCTGCTGTCTTAAGAACGATCTGTAGAGGATTATTCTGGTTAGCAGTTACTTTCCATTCCAAGTCATTGTCAGGTGAAAGATGGGCTGCCTTTAGTTCAGTAATGGTGGATCCAAGTGGTTAATCCTGCAACCTTGAGGGCTGTAGGCATGGTTAGCAAACTGAATAGAGTCCCTTCCAGGTGGGTTTGAGTGGTTTCTTTTTCCAATCTTTTATCCAAACCTGATCCCCATGTTTTTATTTCCTGATTTTTTATTTCTCTTCCTCCTGCAGTCACAAATCCTCTCTCCTTGTATAGAGCCCCATGTACATGGAGAGTGGTGAAGGCATAGAGTGAGTCAATGTATGTGTTGACTGTTTGTCTTTACCGAGTTCTAGTGCTGTTGTGAGAGCCCACAGTTCCGCTCTTTGGGCTGATCATCCTTGTGGAAGGGCCTTTGCTTCTGTGACCTCAAACTCATAATGCATAACCAGCCTATCTTTTGCCTTTGTTGATGAAACTGCTGCTGTCAGTGAATAAGATGAGGTCAAGATCTCGTAAGGGCCTGTCATATAGGCTGGGTCAGCTAGAATAGTCCTCATCAAGTACATCATGCTCTGGGGACCCCACTGCTGCAGTCCAGAAAGTGGCAGGATTTATGGTTTTTATGGCTTTCAATCTTACTCGTGGGTTTTACATAATAATCCCTGATACTGTGTCATGAGAGCATGAATGAACCAGTGTTCCTGGCCTGGCATCCATCAGAGTAATAACTGAATGGGGAATCTTAATGTTTAGGTTTTGTCCCAATGTGAGTTTGCTTCCTCGATTAAAAGTGTGGTGGCTGCCAGGGCCCTCAAACAGGGTGGCCATTCTGCCACAACTGAGTTAATCTGTTTTGAAAGGTATGCCATTGGTCTCTGACAAAACTCAAATCCCTGGGTTAGAATCCTCAGGGCCACCTGATTGTTTTCATGCATGAACAGGTTGAAATCTTGTGATACATCTGGAGTCCCACTGCTGGTGCCTCTGTGAGTTTTATTTTTATGGTCGGGAACACCTTTTCTTGATTAGGGTTCCAGAAAAGGGGTGCCCTTTCTTTCCCCTTTAGTGCCTCGTATAGAGGTCTGGCCAACTCCAATAACCCTGGGATCCATATCCGAAAGAATCCTGCTGCTCCCAGAAACTCTCGAACCTGCGGGCGGGTAGTGGGAACTGGAATGACACAGACTGCCTGTTTCCTTTCAGCTTTCACCATCCATTTGCCTTGGGTAATTTTGAATCCCAAATATTTAACCTCCTGTTGGTAAATCTGTGCCTTCTTCCTTGACATCTGGCCTCTTGCCTCTGCTAGCAGCCTGAGTAGGACCCTGGTTGCCTCCCAGCATTAGGTCCGTGTGGGACTGGCTAGCAGGAGATCATCCACATATTGAAGGAGGATATATCCTAGGTCTTGTCCTGGAAACCTGGCTAAGTCAGATACGAGCACCCCACTGAGCAAGGCTGGTGAATTTTTGAATCCTTGAGGCAGTCTAGTCCAAGTGAATTGTTCCTTTATCCCTATGGTAGGGTTCTCCCACTCAAAGACAAATAGGGGTTGACTATTAGGCTCTAGCTCGAGACAGAAGGAAGTGTCCTTTAAATCTAGATATGTTAACCATCCTGCTTCAGAGAATATGAGTTCTAGTAGAGTGTATGGGTTAGGCGACACTGAATGTAGCATGATGACTGCTTCATTAATGGCTTTTAGGTCCTATACAAGGGGGTAATCATTTGTCCCAGCCTTTTTCATGGGTATCGGGGGAATATTCCATGGGGCCTGGCATCCTTTTAGAAGTCTCCATTTGAGTAGCCTGTTTAAGTGTGTCTGGATCTCCAGATGTGCCTCTGATGGAACCATATATTGGCATATTTTGACAAGTTGAGTCTCAGGTTTTAGGTCAATTAATAGTGGGGGCTGGTTTTTTGACAGACCAGAGGGGGTTCTTTTCTGTCTAAACAAGAGAATTCAGCTTCTACCTTGGTGGCCATGGTTGACTCACTGGAAGGAAAAGTATATAACCTCCATTAGTCTTCTTGTGGTATTATCAGGGACAAAATCATGGGTTGGGACTTTTCATTTAGGCACAATTGTGTCTGTTCATCTGAAGAGAAGGCTATTTCTGCACCTAATTTGGTTAGGAGATCTCTATCTAACAGTGAGACCGGGCAGTGAGGCAGATACAGGAATTCATGAACTACTAGATGACCCTCCTCCGCACGGCTGGCATTGTCAGGGGTCACAAAATGGCCTTCAGGTTTGCATTCCAGTGGCTCCTACGATGGTGACTTCTTGACCTGACAAGGGTGCCACCTTGTGTGTCACCACAGAGTGTTTGTCTCCAGTGTTGGCCATGAAGTCTATTTTCTGGCCCCCACCTTCGTTTTCACCATGGGCTCATGGGGACCCAGTTGGATAGAGCCTGGTCTTTCCTAATTAGAGTCCACTTCTGCCAGTCCAATCAGGTCAGCCTTGGGTTGTTCTGGTTGGTCGAGGCTGGGTGGAGTGGAAGTTTTTGGTTTTCTCTTGGCAATTGGGCCATTTGTTTTTCCAGTGTCCAAATCCTTTGCAGTATGAACATTGATCCTATCCCAGTGGTGCCCTTCTTTTTTGTTCTTAAATCCCTCATGGTTTCCATGGGGGCGCTTGCCGAGAAGGTGGTCACCCCAAAGCCGTGGCCAGGAGAGCTGCCTTTTGTTTCATTCTTCAGCCTGCCTCCTTTCTGACAGCTGGATTTTGATTTACAAAAGCCCTGTTGGCAATTTCCATCAGTTCAGTGACATTCTTTCCAGTGAATCCTTCTAATTTTTGGAGCTTCTGTCTAAAGTTACTTTGGGTCTTTCCCATGAAGGCAGCAGTGACCATGCGCTAGTTTTTAGGGCTTCTGGGTTGAGTGAAATATAAACTCTGAAAGCTTCACATAATCTTTCATAGAAGTCAGGTGGCTCTCTTCTGGCTTTTGTAGGACCTCAGATACCTTTGCCATGTTGGTGGACTTTGGGGCCTCTGCTTTTACTCCTTGGAGGAAGGTGAGTCGTTATCTTTCTAATCTGGCCCTTCCCACTTCTGTGTTGGGGTCCCAGCAGGATCCTCTTTGGGCACAGACTCCCATGCCCAACTTCAACATCTAGCGGTCCATTTGGTGCTTGAGTCAGGAGCCATTTTTCTGGCTTCGGTGATGATTCACCAGTACTCTTTTATGTTGAAAAGGGGGAGCAAAAGCTGCTTACAGTCGACCCAGGCAAGGTGGTGTATCTGGAGTATGGACTCTAGGAGATCTCTCATTACTTGAAGCTTTTCAGAGCAGGGCAGCATGTGGTGTTTCCAGTTGAGAAGGTCAGTAGCAAAGAACGGTCGGTAGTAGAAAACTGATCCCCCTTCTTGTAGGGTCCAATTGGGGCCTATTTTCTGGGGACTCCTAGTCTGCTACAATGGTAACTACATTGCCATTGGAGGTCTTTGACTTGAGCTGTGAACCTAAGGTTCAGGTGTCCCTGTTGGGGCAGACTGGCCATTGGCAGAGGCAAGACTGACAGGGGTGGACTGTCAGGCAGGTGAGGTTCTCCTCCCTTGATTGATGGGGTTTTGGGGGCATACGGTGGTGGAAATGGAAGGACTTCTGAATTTTCATGGAGAATGGGGGTGTGGGGGTTTTTTGCTATGAGGTCTTCTTTCTTGTCTGCTCCACTAAAATCTTACATTGTCCCTTACCATTAACAGAGAACTAGACCCAAAGAGGCTTGACTTGGGCTATTTCCAGCCAATGGTCAATGTATGGGAATTGATCCAGATGGCCAGGGTCCCAGGTAATTACCTTATAAACAGCTATGGCCAGCCTACATGGAACGTAGGCCATTCTCATTCACAGAGGGTGCATAATTTCCCATGGGTCAATTTGACCCCATAGTCATTTGAAAATTCCTTTTTAAAATTCTTAATCATACATTCCAAAGCAGTTGGTTTTGAGGCATTTCCCCCCATCCTGGTATCTTAGATGGGTCCCTCCCAATGTACAGTGTCACAGGACAAACATGAGGGAAGAGGTCATTACATCTGCCTGGCCACTCCCCTCATGGAGATTAGGTGCCTCAGCATTGGCAGGTCAGTATAACCCCTGACTCAGATCAGGCCTCTGCAGACCTGATTCTGCCTTGAGTGATATGAGGTCATCACAGAATCACAGGGTAGGACCCACTCAGGCTCCATAGCCAAAACCATGGAGCACAGGCACTCCCACACATTCAGACAGATCTCGGACTTCTCTCCAGGATTTCCTCGTTTTACTCAGCAACTAGGTCATCTGGGAGGTGATCAAGCTCCCTTTCCACCTCATGGGTGGGCCTGAACTCAGTCTGAAGTCCCCGGGGACACTTACTGATCCATCATCCCGGGACAGGCCTTTTGTGTTCCCCCCTGGAGCCTGTAGGAGTGTAGTAGTGGCTGACTACTGCTGGGATCAGTAAGGGTCAGGGTCCAGTGCAATCAACAGTGGTGCGCCTTCCTTTCCATGGCAGGGGCCCACAGTGAGTGGTCTCTCTGCTGGATTCCAACAACAGTGGCTCAAGAGGCCAGCACAGATGTCTGCTTCCTGGCCAACACACCAAAAACGTTACAGCAAATACCTGGCATACAGGAAGAGACAAGCAACATGCACTTAGGGAACCAGAAAACTTGTTTATTTCGCACTGGTGCTGGTCTAGCAAAGTCACCACCAAAGGCTGAGCCCCAGGCCCTGGCACTGGCCTTCTTTTATGCCTAGCCAGCTTCCAGGTACTTTAAAACTTTCGGCTGCACAGGTGAACAGGATTGTAGGGACAAGGGAAAAAAGGGGGGGGGGGACACTGTCAGTTGTGCTACATGGGCAGTTGGCTGATGTAAGAGGCAAGCAAGAAGCATGCAAGCAGGGTATCCAACCTCAGATATCTGTCTGGCCTTTTTTATCTGCTCTTGCTGGCTTTCCTTTTCCCTTAGAGGGTGTTGGGGGATGCGATTAACATTTCAACTGGTGGGCTCAGAATAAGCAGGCCCTCCATAATGTGGGTGGGCCTCATCCAATCAGCTAAAGGCCCACATAGAACAAAAGGACTGACCTCTCCATTCAGAGTGAGATTGTACCACTGACTCTGCTGGGGGTCTAGCCTGCTGGCCCACATGGCAGATTTTGGAATTGCCAGCATCTATATTCATGTAAGCTCATTCTTTATAATAAATCTCTTTTACACACACACACACACACACACACACACACACACACACACACATTTTGTCTTTTTTGTTTCTTTGGAGAACTCTAACTAATACAGATTGGCTTTTTAAAAAGTTTACAGACAAAAAAAATAAAAAGCCAACTAAGATAATATCATAGAACCTACCACTGAACAGCAGGGTTTAAAAAAAAAAAAAAGGTATCCCTGTATTTGCCTTTTTTCCATGTATCATTTATTTAAATGTGTTCATATTGATATTTTGAAGTCAAACCAGTGCATTTTAAATTCTGTGTAGTAATATTTTACATAAATAGCGACAATATTTATCTAATGATCCTTTACTGGTAATTGTTTAGGGCTATTCCAATTTTTTGCTATTATGGGTAGTATTTTGGTAAACATCCCTGTTTATAGCTCCTTATATGTGTGTAATGAGAATTTCTTAACATTTGTACCTAAAAATGAATTTCCCAGTAATGGGGTATATTACCTTCCAACTTCTAAGTTGATAACTTCTTCTTCAAAATGATTTATCAGTTTACAATCCTGCCTGGATTTCACAAGAGTTTTTCCTCTATACCTTTGTAGACCTTAAGTATTTCATACTTCAAAATTTCAGCCAATCCAGGTATAAAGCCAACTTAATTTTGTTTTTGTCTGTATTAGGAAGTATTTTTTGCAGTTAAAGGAATACATGTAGCACATATGATCTTTCATCAAAGCAGAAAAGTTCTCTTGAACTCTGCCCCAAGGTTCTTTCCCTTTGTCTATTCTGTCTTGTGTGTTTCTTGAGATTCCACCATATATTATATAATTAAAATCACTGACTTAGATGAAACCATGCAAGTAATGCTATTCTGCTACATAATGTTATGAATATGTTATGAATGTTATGAATATATTCTCTGCCTAGAAAAAGCCTACTCTGTTTCAAGAACAGCTTGGTTATTGTTACAGGTGAAGATGAAAAGACCACCAAACGCTGAATAGAAGTGAGGCAAGGTTTTATTATGGCAACCACCTCTGAAAATTCTCCTGCCTAACGTGTTCTGTTGTCTGTTTGCCTCTATTAGATGGAGCAGGATCACTCTTGGTTATTCCAGATTGTTCACTGACGCCACTGTGTGGTATTATAAATAGGAAAAGGAAGGTCTAATTTTGAAAAGCCATGTTCGGTTTTCCCATTTCATAAGGAACCTTCACTAAGTCAAGTGCAGGTTCTGGATGCAGATTACTTGGTAACGAATCCTGGTTTGCTATTTGCTCTAACCTCGATCAACTTTCTGAGATTCAGTTGCCTGAATGGGAGTAGTGATAGGATCTGTTTACAAGATTTGGAGACGCCTGAGTAAGATGTGCTGTGTTGAATGTGTAGAGCAACGGAAAAACAAGTCTCCTTAGCCAACAACAACCGGAAGAAATCTCAAGACGTAAGAGAGGCAGACTTCTCCATCCCATAGAGGCTGAATGACATTCCACATAATAAAATTAGCTCAAAGACGCCCACTCCTATGGTACAGTTTCTATGAACAACAGTCACAGAAATATGTTTTTCTTTTGTTGAATATAAAGACTTGGGTGTATATTCAAAACAAGGACTCTCATCGTTCTGTATCTGAACTTGCCTGTGTAAGTGTTCTCCACACACAGAGACCTGTAAGAACCCTGCATTTCAAACATTATGGCCATGCCTAGGGAAAGTAGTTTTTTTAGTGTTTTTCTTTAAGTTTACTTATTTATTTCTAAGAGAGACAGAGACCGATTGAGGGGGGGAGGGGCAGAAAAAGAGGGAGACAGAGAGAATTTCAAGCAGGCTCCACACCGCCAGTGAGCACACAGGCCATGTGGGGCTGGAAACGCACGAAACCATGAGATCATGACCTGAGCTGAAACCAAGAGGAGGCTGAACGGGCTGAGCCACCCAGGTGCCCCCTAATGTTTAAACCTAAAAAGCTTTGTAATTCTGATTCTTACTTGAGAAATGGTTCCCTTTCCTGATGGTGTCTTGAGAGGCTTCTCTTTAATTCTAAAAGGGGTAAACATTTAGAAGATTTGTTTAATTCCATGATCAGGGGGCCATTGGAACCTTCCATCATAAGGATGCACTGGAATAGAATGAAACGCATTCCTTCACTGAATCCCTTTAAACAAGAAAAAGACAAGAGCGCCTGGGGGGGAATCAGTCAGTTAGGCAGGTAATCTCCAGACTCCAGATTTTGGCTCAGGTCATGATCTCAAGATCATGAGATTGAACCCCGCATCTCTCTCCTTCTCTCTCTGGCACTGCCTGGCTCTATCACTCTCTCTCTCAAAAAAAAAAAAAAAAAAAAGACTTCTGGTTAAAGATAGTTGATGGAAGACAAGTGTTTCACTCCCCTCAGACTAGAGGGTTCCCTAACATGAGAGTAATGGAAATAGTCACACGACGATTAAGGGAAAAGAATTAGAGGAGAAATTAAAACCAAAGTCTGAAAGAGACAAAGAGGCGTGAGCGGTAATGGCTGCTGCTTTCAGAAGATCATCCCAGAGCGTGTCCTGCTGCCCTGAGCAGCGGGCCTGGGAGGGAGATGCCAGCAAACACCAGAGGATTGCTTGAAAGGCAAAACACTAAATGATCTGCCCGCAGCTCCTTTCTAACCTGAATCCAGGCAAGAGACCAGAGGCTCCTTCTTAAGAAAACATAGATGCCTCAGGAGAAAGAGCCCTTCCCCCTCAGACATCAGGGATTCCCACAGCCAAGCCCACAGGTTTTCAAGCTGGTCTCCTTAAATGGAATTCCAAGCTAGCTCTTCAGGACCTGGCCCTCAGGTAGGAACACAGGCCACACAGACTGGTACAAACCTACCTCAGGAAGAAACAGAACCAAGATGAGCAAAGAACAAAAATTACCCCAGCGTAAATAGAAATAGTGCTGGGAATGGAAAAGAGTTTCCAAAACACAGAAGTGTGGTGGTGACGGGAGAAGATATTGTGCCCGGGATGCCCTGAAGAAAAGATCGAAAAAAAGACAGCGTGCCTGGAAATTTAAAATGAAGAAAAATAAACTAAAGCTAAAATAAAGGGGGGGGGGAAGGCTAGCTAACATGGCTGTAAAATGAGGAGAGAATTTTCCCAGAACATAGCTGGTAAAAACCCTAAAGGGGGGAGGACACCTAAATTTGAAACTCTAAATGTCAGTTATGCAAATCTATAGATTCAGAGATAAAAGGAAATGACTAAAAACATACGCTATTCATGTGTGAAGGCAAGATACTTGTGCAAGGTACCCTGCGGTGAACGGAGCATCATGTACACCTGAAACTAATGTAACACCGCATGTCAACTGTACTTCAAATAAAAAACGAACAGCCGTGTAAGGGCTCCGAAAACACTGCAATCCTGCACCATCTCTGCGGGCCACCCAATTTTCAATGCTCTCGTTCTCTACCTCTGGGTAAAGGTAAGATTGCATCTCCCTGCCTCCTTGGACTGATAGGTATCACTTTGGCAGAATTCAAAGCCAGCACCTGATTAGCCACGCTCACTGTTCCTCTGTTACAGAGGCTGTCATCTGCTGTGACAGTCACTCAGCAGCCACCGAGTCCCAAATGAGGGTTCCCCGAAGCAGAGGCGAGTGACCCACTACAATTTCAGAACTGTGGGTTCCAGTAGAATAGTCCACTCTGTTCTTAGCGACGCAGTCTCTCTAGGACACTTTATTCAATGATGTACTACAGTGAGAGATCCAGGAAATCAACACCAGCAAAGTTTTGTTATTAACGAAATGGAAGGTAGCATCCAAACCAGTGAGAATACTGACGTCTAAAAACCTCAAGTTTTATTTGAGAACAAAAGCACATCTTAAAATTTACCTTAAGTTTATTTACTTATTTTGAAAGAGAGAGAGAACATGGGAGCACGCACAGGGGAGGGGCTGAGAGTGAGGGAGAGAAAGAGAATGCCAAGCAGGCTGTGTGGTCTGCAAAGAGCCCAACGTGGGGCTCAATCTCATGAACTGGGAGATCATGATCTGAGTCGAAATCAAGAGTCAGATGCTTAACTAACTGAGCCACCCAGGTGCCCCTCAAAAATTATCTTAAAATAATGATTCTTAGGGGAGCCTGGGTGGCTCAGTCAGTTGAGTGTCTGACTTTGGCTCAGGTCATAATTTCAAGGTATGGGAGTTCAAGCCCCGCGTCAGGCTCTGTGCTGACATCTCAGAGCCTGGAGCTGCTTTGGATTCTGTGTCTCCCTCTCTCTCTCTCTCTGCCTCACATCCCATCTCAAAAATAAATAAACATTAAAAAAAATTTAAATAGTGATTCTTAAAGTACGGCCCAGGGACCCCTGAGATTGTGTAAGCCCCTTTCAGGTATGACCAAGGTAAAAACTATCTTCATAATAGGACTAAAATATTATTTACCCTTTTCCTGTCTCATTCTGTCACACATGTATCGTAGAATTTCACAGAGGATACATGTTCTGTGGGATCACAAAGGCTGAATACAAAAGCAGATAAAATCCCGCGGTCTTCTACTGAGCCAGTTATTAAGGGGATTTGCAAAAATATAAAGCATTGCTGCTCTTCTTATTAATTTACTTTATTTTAGAAAACAGTTATTTTCATAAAATGTGTCTTTTATGTTAGCAGGTAATGAGTTCATTATTATCTTTTTAATGAATATTAAATAAATATTTAAGTGTTCAAAGTTTTAATTCTTTTATGTTAGCAGGTAATGAGTTCGTTATTATCTTTTTAATGAATATTAAATAAATATTTAAGTGTTCAAAGTTTTAATTCCTAATATGGTAAATATTGATCAATGTAATTTACATGAACAAAAATTAGCCTTTTGGGGTTCTCAATAATTTCCTATTCTAAATTGATCTAAGGGGCACCTGGGTGGCTCAGTCAGTTAAGTGGCCAACTTTAGCTCAGGTCATGATCTCACAGTTCGTGAGTTCGAGGCCCACCTCGGGCTCTGTGCTGACAGCTCAGAGCCTGGAGCCTGCTTCAGTGTCTGTCTCCTTCTCTCTCTGCCCTTCCCCTGCTCACGCTCTGTCTCTCTGTCTCTCAAAAATAAATAAACATTTAATTAATTAATTAATTAATTAATTTAAAAAACTGATCTAAGAAGTAGCTGTTCGTTCAAAGTAACAATAGCAACTATGTGATTAGAACATAGAAATGACTGACACCAATGTTAATAAGGACAGGAGGGTGGAGTGAGTGGCATTCTGTCATAGGATGCATGCATTGCCCAGGAAGCAGTAGAGTGTAATTTGAAGAAATGGATATGAAACAAATAAATGGTTTTAAGCAAAGTATAAATAAATAAGTAAATAAATAAATAAATAACAGACATGAATAGCTGCAAATATATATTACAACCTCTAGGGAAAACACTACAAATGTTTTAAAAGAAGCATGATTCATATGCTTGGCGAGAAGAGAAAATGGGGAAATAACATGTTCAGTTGAAACCATAAAAGGAAGGAAAAACGGGGAAGAAATAGTAAAACCAAAGACAAGTACAATGAGTAGAAAACAGTTACAAATATGGCAGATATTAATCTAACTACATGAATACTCTAACTGTAAATGACCTCAAAGCAAGAATTAAAAGAAATCCGTGGCACCTGGGTGGCTCAGTAGGTTAGACGGCTGGCTTTGGATCAGGTCATGATCTCATGGTTCATGGGTTCGAGCCCCGTGTGGGGTTCTGTGCTGACAGCTCAGAGTCTGGAGCCTATTTTGGATTCTGTGTCTCCCTCTCTCTCTGCCCCTCCCCGACTCATGCTCTGTCTCTCTCTGTCTCAAAAATAAACTATAAAAAACTAAATAAAAGACAGAAATCCATAGAGTGATAAAAACTATAAAGAAAAAGACACTAATTGTATGCGGTCTATAAGAAAACACACAGATTCGAAGTGTAGGGACAGAGAAAGATACGCCGTCATTATCAGAGGAAAGCTATAGGGGCTATATTAATTTCAGACAAAGCAGACTTTAGGACAAAGAAAATTGTCAGGGATGAAGAGGAGCATTATATAGTGATGAAGGGGCAATTTCTCTAGGAAGACACACCAATTCTTTTTTTTTAATGTTTTATTTTTTATTTTTGATACAGAGACAGAGCATGAGGGGGGAGGGGCAGAGAGAGAAGGAGACACAGAACCGAAAGCAGGCTCCAGGCTCTGAGCTAGCTGTCAGCACAGAGCCTGACGCGGGGCTCGAACCCACAAACGTGAGATCTGACCTGAGCCGAAGCCGGAGGCTTAACTGACTGAGCCACCCAGGCGCCCTGGAAGACACAGCAATTCTTAATGTGCAAGTAACAAAATAGCATCAAAGTACGGGTTACAAAAACTGATAGACCTACAAGGAAAAATGGACAAATCTACTACTATTGTTGGAGTCATCAATACTCTTATTTTAGTAATTGACAGATCAAGGAGGCAGAAACTCAGTAAGAATATAGTTGACCTGAATAGCATCATGAATCAATCAGATCCAATTGACATCTGTGGAATATTCCATTCAACAACAACATGCACATAAAGCTCAAGTTCACATGGAGTATTTACCAAGACGTGCTATCTTGCGGGCTGTAAAACACACCCTGACAAACGTAAAAGGATAAAAATAATTTAAAAATATGTTCTCAGATCACAATGAAATAAAAGTAGAAATAATAGATAGCTGGAAAATCCTCCAAATACTTGGAATTAAAGAATACAATTGTAGGGTTAAAGAAGAAATCTCAAGAGAGATTGTAAAATATTTTGATCTAGATGGAAATGAAAACACAGCTTATTAAAATTTGTGGGAGTGCTTTGAGGGAAATGTACACCACTCAATGTACACATGAGACAAGAAAGATCTAAATGAATCATCTAAGCTTCCACCTGTGGAAACTACAGAAAAATAGAGAAATTAAAACCTAATGCAAGCAAAAAATAAATAAACAAATCATAAACATTAAAGTGGAAATCAGTGAAACTGAAAAGAGGAAAACC
Organism: Helogale parvula; assembly: GCA_004023845.1. Lineage (NCBI taxonomy): Eukaryota > Metazoa > Chordata > Mammalia > Carnivora > Herpestidae > Helogale > Helogale parvula. The sequence goes on along the minus strand of PJEM01017115.1, from coordinate 3,389 downwards.
TCTAGGAAAATCAATGAAGTCAAAAGCTGCCGTTCTAGAAAAACCAACAAAATCGACAAACTTCTAACGAGACTAGCAAAGGAAAGAGAGAGAAGACAGAAATTAGCAGTCTCAGAAATGAAAGAAGGGTTCATCACCATTAATCCCACAGACATGAAAAAGATAACAGAGAAACAATACCAGGGAAAACTCTAGAACAAAGAATTTGATAGGAGGTGAAACAGACAAATTTACCAGACACAAACCACCAAAGTTCACATGAGGAGGGACAATCATTTGAACAGGTCTATGTCTATTAAAAGAATTGAATCAATTGAAAAAAACCTCCAAAGATAAAAGCAGCAGACCCAGGGGGTACACTAATGAATCCCACAAAACATTTAAAGAAAAAAATGACACTCATTCCTTACAATACCTTCGAGGAAATAGTAAAAGAGGCAGCGCCTCCCAACTCATTCTCTGAGGTCAGCATTACCCCACCCTTGCTTCTCGGTCTTCCTTTTCCTACCTGGAGGTCAAGGCTGGCTGGATTCAAGCTTGTTCATTTTCCATCTCTTGGAAACAGGTGGAGGAGCAGCTGTGGGCTGGGGGCCGGTTCAGGGTGCTGAGGACCTACCTAGCTATCCTGCAGCTGCTGGGAGCAATGCTGAGGTCTTCCTAGGGCCCTGGCCAGCTCCAGAATCTGGAGTGGAGGGTTTCCATATAACCTTACGTTGCTTTAAGAATGTATTGATGTATTTGTCTTTTACTTTAAAAAGACAGATTCCCTCCTTCCCTAGTCAAATGCATGACATCCCAGCACAGACAGAGCAAATCCTCACTCCCCACTTGGTTGCATTTGTCAGTGTTGGGTCTGCTTTCACTTCCCCTAACTCGCCCGTGTTCAGAGGCCCCACACATATGCACTCTGGGCAGAACTGGCCCCCAGTTACCCAGAAATCAGATGTTGAACGCATTCAATTTCAATGTTAATTTTTCTAAAAGGAACTGTTCTGGGCAGAGCTGTCTTTTGGGGTTTGGGGTTGGGATAGAGGAGACATGGGGGAAATGAGAGAGAGGGTTTGTAGAAGATGCTATGAGTCAGCCTCAAGTTTCCCCAGGAGGCCAACCCAATGTGAGTTAAGAAATCTGATTTCCTCATTATTTCTTTATGAGCAATCTCATTCTGTCATATACCTGTGGGATGAGGCTGGAAAGACAGAAATAACATGTAGATGCTGACCTTCCTGGAGATGGAGAACCAGGACAGGAGGTGAGGACTAACCTGCAATTGAGCTGGCTGCCTCCACCTGCCATCTACCACTGCCAACCCCCTGGGCCATGGCACTGGCCTGGGATCAACCTTGAACAGACGTTTACTGCCCTTGCGACTTCCCGGAGCTCTGAGGAGCTCCAATCAATCCAACTGATGGATCTCTCCTGTGTGGCACCCAAAGGCTGTTGGGAGCCATCTCTGAAGTAAGGCAGGTTTGCAAGGCCTCCCACCATCAGGTGGCAACCTGCACGTCTACACCCACTCAGCCCCCACTCAATTTCTGCTTGAGCACCCACCCCCAAGGCGCCTGACTGACTGATATCAGGAGTGACTTGCCTTCTTATGCTAAAAATATGTGAATTGTACCTTGTGAAAAACCGTGTTATAGGAGTTTCTTCTTTTGTGATTATAGAAGCAAATTTACATTTCCTAAGAAAACCTGTTTTCCTCCCCTCAGAAACAAGCTAATTGACTCCTGCTCACAAAAGAACTAAGTTTTACCTTTGCTATGCTAAAAACTTTGACTTGTATTTGAATGCTAAAGATCCCTCCCTTCCCCAAGTGATAAACATCTAGTCACCTGCTTCAATCACTATTGATAAAGCTTATGCATGAGTCTTCTACCAATCTATGTTCTGGGAAATTTTTACATACCAAAGAATTTGTCATCAGAAATCACTGTCTAAGGCAATTGCCACTTCTATTTTGTACCCCATACATTTAATAAAGCTGACTCTTGGGTCAGAGCAGAGACGCCTGCCTGGTGAGCAGAAAGAAGCCAGGGCTCTCTCACTCTCTTTCCCCGGAACCATCCATCCTTCAGGGAGCCCTGGACCTGCTGGAGCTGAACTCAGGCAAAAGGTGAAATTGCTGAATAATGTGACATGGCTGCACCAACACTAGGTCCTCCTCCACCCAGTCCCTGAGGCAGCTCTGAGCCCCAAGGACGAGGAACCAGGCCAGCTGGGTGTCTATGGCAGACGGGCCACTGTTCATCCAAAGGAAAGAGAGCAGAATGGTCTATTTCACTCAAATGGATCCAGGTTGTTTGGGAGTAAGGGAGCATAGTGTAAGAGTCACCTTAAGGTGGCGACCGAGCGGCCATTTCTCTGGGGGCTGGAGGAGAACACGTGCACAGACGACCCCGCCCCTCACCTGCAGACCTGGGATGTCCTGCCCCATTTGGAAGCAGCCAATCATGAAGCTCCAGCTTCCCATCACCCTGACAGACGAGGCAACCTATTACATCCCGCCACGCCCCTGAAAGGCCCTTATTTGATAATCTGCCTTCCCAAGATCAAACCCAGTACCCCCTCACCCATAAAACCCCCCGCCCATCGCCTACCGGGTGCGACTTCCCTGACTCCCCACTCCCGGGGTCATGGGACCTCACCTGGGAATCACAGATCCCAATAAAGGCTTTCTTGGCTCCATAACATGGTCTCTTTCTTTCCTCCCATCTCTGCCTCCATCTATTAAATCTTACACATAGCATATGTAGGCAGGAAGTGAACACCATGTTGGTCTCTGCCTCTCTGCTAAGGTGGTCATGAAAAGGAAGGAAAGCCAGACATTCCAAATCGTCTCGCAGGCTGGTGGCCTGGCCAGACACAGTACTTAGCCTGGACTGGACATGGGGGTAGAAAGAGGCAAAATGCTTGGCATAATAATGCATTGAGGAAGATGTTCCTCAAATTTCTGGAAAGCAGTCAGAAGCCATAGAAAACTCCATACTCCTGCAACCAGAGGGAAGTGTCAAGTTTGGGCAGAGGTGCCTGGTGTGTGACTCTAAGTTTCTTGAATAAATGGGCACTTTACAAATGCAGTCACAGGGATTAGAAAAAACTGAGCTTCAACTAGTCACTGAAATCTCAAGGAGAGAGACAGACATCCTGTGGGATGGGGAAAAGGTTTAGAACTGACATTACTGTGACCCTGAAAGGACACAGGTCTGAACCAAGCTGACTCCATGACAGGCTTTAACTTTCCCCTCTGAGCTTAAAGGCCTAAGTCTCGGTTTCCCAGAATCATTAGACAATAGCAGGGACGGGCACATACTGCTCAGCAAGCGACCGCCTTCGCAGCACCCGATCAGGAGCGGCCAGCCGACACACTTAATGTTCCTAAGGACAGG
>PJEM01017114.1:0-23235 GCA_004023845.1 Helogale parvula | reverse complement strand
TATATAAGTCACTGGGAAAAGTGTTGTCTTTCATATATACTCCTTATATCTTTTAGCTGAATATTTCTGATGAGAACCTTTAGAATTACTAAGGGCCAGTCAATTAAATAATTTGAAAAAATATAGATTACCTGGGAGAGTTGGGGAGATTTAGGCATCTTCAGCGCTTACCACGGATGTGTTTTAGCAAGTACTTGAATAATTACTGGTTAGTCCAGTATAGCCTATTAAAAAAAAAAAAAACCTTAGCAGATCCTGGGATGTTTCCAAAGGCGTCAATTACACTACAGATGATGCTAAATCAAGATATGTCACAAACTGGAGAGTGCCGATGTTCTGTTGAGATCCATTTGGCTAATGCTGGCTTTCAACTCCTTCTACAGAAGAAAGTCAAAGCAAATTTGCATTCATGAAGTGTGATCAAGAGTACATTTTTACTGTGCTCCCACAGAAGTATTTATATCCTCCTGTTTCTTGTGAGAACCTGATGAAAGAAAAGTACCAGAAATATTTTGATGATATAGTGATGATTTCAATCTTATGATACAAGATGTGTTGCGGACAGAAAGGGTGGTAAAACTCTCAGTAAGAATCTGGCATTAACCACCAAGGCGATACACCTCAAACAAAAATAAATTAATTCTGCCAGCACCGAAATATTAAAAAGAGGCACAGACACTGACTGGCTTTTTTATTTTTGAAGAGTTATGCACCAACTTAAAGTTTCTACAGCCTCTGTTTAACTTAAAAGATATTGCATTTTACTTACTGTAGTTTAGAGGTTGTTGAACAACACTTGTTATAGAATGCTGCTGCATTGTTTTTGGGTGATGCTCGCATTCTGACAAGTTAAAAAAGAAAAGATAAATTTCCTTTTTTTATTTAAAAAAAAATTTTTGAGAGACAGAGAGACAGTGTTCACAGGGGAGGAGCAGAGAGAGAGGAAGACACAGAATCTGAAGCAGGCTCCAGGCTCTGAGCTGTCAACACAGGACCTGATGCGGGGCTAAAACACATGAACCGTGAGATCATGATCTGTGGCAAAGCTGGACGCTCAACCGGCTGAGCCACCCAGGCACCCTGATAAATTTCCTTAATAGGTAGAATTATTAGTGATATTCTTCTAGTACTAGAGGAAAGAGATGATTATAATAATGATAACACTACCATATTGACTTAATACTAATTGTTTTCCAGCAGGAATTGGACTGACCATATGGTTTACAAATGGTCCCTGAATGGATAAAAGATAAATGGCACCTCCGTTGAAGATGCAATGGTCTGCAAACTGTGATGGACATAGAGGAAACACTTGAGTGGGACATAGAAAATTCTTATTCCGAATGTAGCAGGGTCTGGTAGCAACAAAGTGGTGTCATCTGCTCTTAGAAAGTAGCATTCTAGTTATGGAAAATGAGCACCCAGAGGAATTTAAGAACTGTACATGAGCAGAAAAAGGTAATTTCCTATCATGCCCCTCAAAAGCTAGAAAATTAACTAAAAGTGTAATGCTTCCCAACAGCAGACACTCAGTCAATCCTGGGTCATAACCACCAGGATCTGAACAAGTCCAGGATGCGCAGGTGGGTTTTGTCAGTCTGCCGTCCACAGCTTCACCTTCATACCCGTGGGTCTTTATTGGAAAAGAGTCTTCTTTGGGATTTGGATTAGCATCCTCTGCAACGGCAGCAGGTGTCTTTAACCTACTACATGATTAACGCAGAAAACACTATTCTTATTTGCTGGTCCTGCCTCCGTATCGTCAGATAAAGGAACCCGTTTTCCTGCAGGTGGAGGGGAAAATAGTCTAAAGAAGCATCCCATATAAGCTAACATACACCTTATCAGGTACAAAGTGGTGGATTCTTTGAAAATGAGAAAGAGTTACTAAAACCCATGCTTACAAAATTGAGGGATAATGAGTAAAGCAAAGACTTAAAGAATGCTTGACTGGGTGCTGCAACTCAATAAGCATCGAAGTAAAGGCATCTGATCGCTGCCTCTGCTGTGGAGAGAAAGAGAGAAGGCAGGGTGAGGTGCTTTGGGTGGGACTTCTTTCTGACTCCCGCAATATTTCATTTTCCCTGACTGATCCTACAGTGGTTCTGGGACCGGCTTGCATTTATGAGCTCCAGAAACTGGATTGATTTCTAATATGACACCTTAACAAGGCCTTTAAAAATAGCTCCCCAGATTCCTAATAGAAGGTTGAAGTGGTTGTTTTTAATTCTTCAACGCTATACTGATGTAACAGCTACCGCCTCTTTCATCCCCAGTGGAGGAGAGGATGCTATAAACTCGTGAGCGTCTAAACCTTCTCCATCTAACTGGGAAGGAACGAAGAAGGAAACATTGGCAAGCGTCATATTGATGACAGTTCTGTGGGTTAAGCCCTTTGGCTGAACCAGGGGCTTCAGGTAAAAATTAATGATAAATGGGAAAACGCCAAATGATTGCAGAAAAGGAGAGGGCCAAGACAGAGCTGATGCGGAAAGGAAACACAAACATTACTCTGGGATCTCCTGAGGGATGGAGAGCTGTAGTTACAGCGCTGATAGAGGGTAACTGTTCACCAGAAACCTCCCATATTTGAAGCAGAGGGTCCAGGATGGATTCCCGTGAAATTAAGATTTGTTCAGACTGAATGGATCTGTGGGCGGCACTTTATTGATACTAATGACACCTTGTGGATGAAAGAAGCAATAATTAAAAAGGTATTTACACAATTGCTTCTCTTATTAGACGTTGTATTTATTACAAAGAATCTCTTTGCATGAGTAATGTGCAAAAATTGTTGCTGACAGAACGAGTCAAACACACTTTGGTCAACAGTAGAGCCACTAACAAAAGTGTACCTATTAATCTAATTGGTGATTTGTAAGGACTGTATCAGGAGGACCAGAAAAACGTGACTCCAGATTTAGTGTATTGACTTGAGTCATTGAATCAACCAATAATAACAAAGAACGTGCACCAGTGTGTTTTGAAAATGTTTACTGGGTGAAGAGAGACATCACTCAAAAATACTGTATCTAGTCCTCCCAACAATCTGGGAAGATAATCATATGTAATCCCATCTTAGAAGGAAGAAAATCGGCATCATTAGAGATTTAATATCTTGTCAAAAATCCCATAGCGCAGGAGTCAAGGAAACAGAATCAAAACCTGGATTCCCTTAAGCACAATGTATGTGTTTGTGCACATACAGGCATATGTTAGCACCGTGTCATTCAAATTTTTAAATAGTTAAGATAACCTTGGGACAAATAATACTTTTACTTGACTGATTGATTATATTTATTACTTTCATCTGTTTCTAGCCCTTATTTATTGGCATTAGTATAGTTTCTTGCCCTCTGGCTCTCTGAATAGCCATGTTTTAGCAAAACATTAAACATTAAAGTTGATTTTCTTATAATTTCTTCTTTAATGGCCATGGTTTTACTTCAGAATTTATGAATTTTCTGGAGCCATAGGAACATTGGCTGTGATAATGAGTTAGCCTCAGTATTTTTTGTATTTTAATGTTTATATATTTTGAAGGAAGAGAGAAACAGAGCATGAATGGGGAAGGGGCAGAGGGTGAGCTAGACACAGATTCTGAGGCAGACTCCAGGCTCTGAGCTGTCAGCACAGAGCCTGATGTGGGGCTCAAACTCACAAGTTGTGAGATGATGACCTGAGCCGAAGTCAGGCACTCAACCAACTGGACCACCCAGATGCCCCATCTTCAGGACTTTTGTAAAGAGTATTTGATTAAGGTATTTCTAGGCAAATATTGATCCCAACCATGTGGACCAAGATAGACGGCAAATAGAAATTCTGCTCCCCCAAACAGTGGTAGTGTGACTCAGAAAGCTATACTACTGATTCAAATTTGCAGAAAATATTTATCGTGCACCTAACAGCAAATGAGAAATAGAATAATGTGACCTGGTTGTTTGTACCTGTGAATGTGTACAGTTTATATAGTGGTGCAGCTTACGATGATTTTGTGATGGAGACTTTACGTTCAAAGACTCAACCTCTAAAAAAATAATAGCTTGAGGTACAAAAAAAGATCCAACGGCAACAAACAAAATCCCTGACCCTCATCAACCTTACATTCTACTGAGAATGGAAAAAAATAGTTGACAACAAAGTTATGTTTTGTGTCACTCTGACTCTGAAGATTTTACAAATCCAGGGAAGAAGAATGAAGCCCTTCCATCAAGCATTCCGTCAAGAATAAATGGAATGCCTGTTAAAGACTTGAGAAAAGATGGAGGCATATCTTGACCTTAAACTTGAGTGTTCGATATACAAAAGAGTGAGGAGAAAAAAGAAAGAAAATGGGATTTTCGCATTTTTCTTATACCTTTTGCCAAGCGTTCTTGTTTCAGAAGAGGGTGGGTCACCTTTTCTTTCTGAACCCCAGGGATTTGCCTATTTTATAACAGTTTTCTGCAGTCCTTTGAGGTTAAATAAATTTCCTAATATCACCTAACTTTTAAGCCAGTGTCTCGGGGCGGGGGAGGGTGTGGCTAGTGAGACTTGGATAATCTCAGTGGAAGAATGTGCTTGCTCCCATACACACTGTGTCTACCATTCAGAGGATTCTCGAATTGTTGAAAAGTCAGTGCGAGTGCTCAGATTAGGAATTTATGTTTTATGCAAAAGGGACAACAGATTTATCTGACTCCAGTGCTCAAGCTTTTAAAACACTACCCAGAAGTGGAGAACAGTCTTTCTCTGCAAATTTAATGTTGCTATTCTCTGCTCCCACCTCTTAACTCATTAAGATGAATCTGCTCTCTGGCTATCTAGAAAGTGTAAGAGTTACCTTAAGATGGCGACCGAGTGGCCATTTTGCTGTGGGTCGGAGAAGAACTCCATACACCTACAACCCCCACCCCACACCCGCAGACCTGGAATGTCCGCGCCCTTTGAAAACAGCCAATCATGAAGCTCCAGCTTCCCATTACCCTGACAGAGGAGGCAACCTATCCCATCCCGCCACGGCCCTAAAATGCCTTTATTTGGTAATCTGCCCTCCCAAGACCAAACCCGGAAGTCTTTCACCCATAAAATACCTCGCCCCTCCTGTACCAGGCATGGCTTCCCCTGATTCCCTACTCCCAGAGTCACAGAACCTCGCCCGGGAATCACAGATCTCAATAAAGTCTTTCTTGGCTCCATAACTTGGTCTCTTTCTTTCCTCTCGTCTCTGCCTCCGTCTATTAAATCTTACAGAAAGTATGACCATTGCCTATTTGTTTCTACTTATAACTGTTAAGAATCACATGGCCTGGAAGTTTGTGTATGTGAATGTATGCCGTTTATTTAGTGTATAGACCTTAAGACGATTTTATGAAAGATAGCCTTAGCGGATTACAGGCTGTTGGGGAATGTCCTGCTGTGGCCGTATTTTTTGTCACTAAACAGTTACAACCATGTGGTGGCTCATGCTCAACAATATTTTTTAAATGATATGGTTTCTGGGACCAAACTGTTGTTATAAATAACTGGGCCAGAAGGCAATATGCTATAGAGTTCTAAGTACACAAGTCAGAGATGCATGGATATTATTTTGTCCATTGATGAGAAAGAGAACTTACGTTCTATCTCTACTGAGAGACTGAGAAGAAATGCAGAAGCAAGTGCCTACAGAGAAACAAAGTGGGCACATCTTCTAGAGCAGACATTACTGGTCCCCACGGTGTCTGCTCTGCTCTTGATTTCTAGTTACAGATTCCAGTTTTATTGACAAAGAACAAACCAGCTAAACATAGAGTTAACATCACTCGGCAACCTTGCTCTAGGATATATACCCATAAGAACTGAAAACATGTGTTCAAACACATGAATGTTAATAGCAGTACTATTTGCAGTAGCCAACAGTAGAAACAACCTAAATATCCATCAACAGATGAATAGATTTTTAAAATGTGGTATGTGCAATTGAATCATATTCATCTGTAAGAGGAGTGAATTGCTGATACATCAAGGAATCTTGAAAACATTATGTTACGCATAAGAAGTCATTACTAAAAGGTTGCATACTCTATGGTTCCATTTGTATGAGACATTCAGAACTGGTAAATCTATAGAGACAGAAAGCAGACTAGTGATTGACAGGGGGTTGCTGGGACGGGAGGGAGAGGAGGAAAGGAGTTAATAGGTACAGTGATGCAAATATTCTTGAATGACATAGAGGTGGTGGTTGCAAGCATTGTGAATGTACTAAATGCCACTGAGCTGTACACTCTTATAACTTTATTTTACACATTGGAGACTTTACCTCAATTAAAAGAAAACACACTCCTGAAAATAAAGGTTGTGGGGTGCCTGAGTGGCTCAGTCAGCTAAGCATCCGACTTTGGCTCAGGTCATGATCTCATAGTCCGTGGGTTCGAACCCCGCATCAGGCTCTGTGCTGACAGCTCGGAGCCTGGAGCCTGCTTCAGATTTTGTGCCTCCCTCTCTCTCTGACCCTCCCATGTTCACTCTCTGACTCTGTCTCTCAAAATAAAGTAAAGATATACAAAATTTTTAAAAATAAAAGGAAATAAACGTCCTTCCAGATAGCCAAAAGACTCATGAAATGATGCTCAGCATCACTCATCATCAGGGAAACACAAATCAAAACCACACTGAGATACCACCTCACACCAGTCAGAGTGGCTAAAATGAACAAATCAAGAGACTATAGATGCTGGCGAGGGTGTGGAGAAATGGGCACCTTTCTACACTGTTGGTGGGAATGTAAACTGGTGCAGCCGCTCTGGAAAACAGTGTGGAGGTTCCTCAAAAAACTATCCATAGAACTCTCTTATGACCCAGCAATAGCACTGCGGGGGATCTACCCAAGGGATACAGAAGCGCTGATGCATAGGGGCACATGTTCCCCAATGTTCATAGCTGCACTGTCAACAATAGTCAAATCATGAAAAGAGCCTAAATGTCCATCATCTGATGAATGGATCAAGAAGATGTGGTATATATATACAATGGAGCATTACATGGCAATAAGAAAGAATAAAATTTGGCCATTTGTAGGAAAGTGGATGGACCTTGAGAGTGTCATGCTAAGTGAAATAAGTCAGGCAGAGAAGAACAAATATCGTATGTTTTCACTCATATGTGGAACAGGAGAAACTTAAGAGGAGACCATGGGGGAGGAGAAGAGGGAAAATAGTTGGGGAGAGGGAGGGAGGCAAACCATGAGAGACTCTTGAATACTGAGAACAAACTGAGGACTGATGGAGGAGGGGGAGAGGGGAAGGGACATAATGGATATGGAGGAGGGCACCTGTGAGGATGAGCACTGGGTATTATAGGAAACTAACTTAACAATAAATTATAAAAGAAAAAAATAAATAAAAGCTCCAAAAACAAAAAACAAAGAAAGAAAAAAAGGGTTGTCCTGACTCTGGGTTAAAATAAAAATTCATCTAAACTGCCACATTTTTTCAGTTTCTTGCAACTATCTCTGGCCACATTCCTAAGTTCTAGATGTTAAAATGTCAGTAGAAATGTTATGAAGGATTTCAGAGAAGACATCTGATGAGGCATAACTCTGTAGTCAGATGTACATTTTTTGTTGTTTTCCATATAGTTTTTTTTTTCTCCTTGTCTGCAAAATGGTTACAATGGCTGGAGCAGCGGCAGCTACCTTGGAACATGAGGTAATGTTGAGATTAGCAAGCCATATGGGAATCTGTGTTTTCAAATGATCCAGGCCATGAGAGAGAAATAAATTTATATTCTGTGTAAGCCTATTTTTATCTTAAAATTTCCCTGTTACATGTATCATGTCATAATAGTAATTAAATATCTGATTCCTGTCACTTGTTAACTTTTACCTTTTGATGGCTTGCTCAGAATAATGTCCTTTTATAAAGGAGTCTGCTCAATTTGGTTTCCCTCTAAGAGTAAATTCAAGTACTGTTTGTGAAGGGAATGAGCCATGTGATAAAAAAATTTTTTTGATGCTTTCTGCTCCTACTTCCCTACTGAGATCTACAAAGAACTGTGGAAAGTAATAATCAGAGATGCTGCAGGTTTCAGCAGTTTTCTGAGAAATAAAAGACCTCGCAGAATGCTTTGTCTGGAACTGTACTATAAATTTTGCAGATCTGTTGAAATTAAATAGAAACAAGCAAATTTGTTTTTTAATGTTATATGGAGAGAAGGTTCTATTTTAAATAGAAGTATGTAAAACAATGTATTATTGAAATTGTAAGGAAGAAATGACAATAGTTAGAAAGACAGTAGGTCAATTTTTTTACTGCGGTGAGAAAATACAGTTCAATCTGAACATTTTATCTAGATTAAATGTTTATTATTCTTTGGCAAGAAGAAGGTTTTCCATAAAATTTGGTATGGGTTTATTATAATCCTGAATGGTATTGTTTCTTTTCTTGTAGTATTAATCTGCATTCATAAAAGAATATGAACAAAAAGGGAATAAAAAAAATATATATATATACTAGACCTCAAATTGGGTCTTTCTACAAAAAGGATATGAGATCTACTTTTTTCAAAAAATACTTGTGAACATTTGATTTACTATATAGAGGAAGACTTTTAAAGTTAAATATTTAATATATTATATGTGGTGTAATATATTTGATGTATCATGACCTATTCAAAGCTTCCATATTTGCCATTTTTTGTGTTTCATTGTAAATGTAAAGTGAAAGTTGTTGATGTTAAAAAAGTAACTCACAGGGGCACTTGGGTGGCTCAGTGGGTTAAGCGTCCAGCTTTGGCTCAGTCATGGTCTCATTTGTTCGAGCTCCACATTGGGCTCTGTGCTGACAGCTCAGAGCAGGGAGCCTGCTTCAGATTCTGTGACTCCCTCTCTCTCTGCCCCTTCTCTGCTGATGTTCTGTGTCTCTCTCTGAAAAGTAAATAAACATTAAAAAAAATCTCACAAGTTGAGGTTACTTCAGAGATATCTTAGAATGGAACATACAGAAGGAATTACAGAAAATAATCATTGCTAACACTTATAAGGCACTTACTATGCACAAGGTATAATTCTCAGGCTGAGAGATTGTTTTTCTGACTGTGAAATCCTGTGCCTCTGTTTGCCAGATGAGGACACTGAAACATGGAGAATTTAGGTAAATAAAAATGATATGTATAATGCATGTTTTGTCAAATAGTATATAGAAAACATGGATATTTGAAATTAATACAAATAATGACAAGCAACCTAAATAAACATACACATATGTTTGTTCTAATATAAGATAGGTTCCAAATAAAAGGCAATATCCTACTTTCCACTGAGATCTACAAACATCTTGGTCTCCCATAATATATTTGAGAAGTATACCTGGTGGACCAGACACCTGCTAAAGATACTTGGTGACGTGTCCGTTTTTCAAGTATCACAGTATATAAAGTTATATATACTTTGAAAATATAGGTTTCCTATTTTGCATTTTACATAAAAAGTTAAACCCTTCAAATGTATCTTCAAGGTCGGATGAAGGACGGTCATTGCCAGATGCACTTTTTATGCGGTTGCTCTGAATCTAACATGTCCCTTTTGTCTCGATTTTTGAAACTTGTGATTGTTTTAGATCTACATGAGGTTCCATCATCAGACTCTTGGTTAAGCCCCCAGAACCCAATCATAATATAAATTAAGCTTGGTGTGTACAGCGATGATCTCTTTACCATAGGCTTTGATCACTTTGCTGTGTGTGTATGCATGTGTGCAGATATGATCTACAAAGGACTGACTCAGTGTTCTGAAGTTCTTGCCAAATGGGAGACTGTTATGTTGGGGTACGTTCTAAATTTCAATCCATTTTGGGGTGCCTGGTTTGCTCTGTAAGTTAATCATCTGACTCTAGATTTCGGTTCAGGTCATGATCTCACAATTCGTGAGTTGGAGCCCCGCATCAGGCTCCAGCCCGGCAGTGCAGAGCCTGCTTGGGATTCTCTCTCTCCCTTTCTCTCTGTCCCTCCCCCACTTGTTCTCGCTCCTTCTCTAAAATAAACAAATTAACTGAAAAACGAAATCTCAGTCCATTTAATGTCTTGTTCTCCTTCCTTATCTTCTCTCTCAGCTCCCTAAATTTTTTTTTCTTAATTTTTTTCTTGTCTATATTTTCGTGTTCTTTTTTTTATTTATAGCAATGCACACATACATAAAATTTAACATTTTAATCATTCAAAAAATTTTTATGTCTTTTATTTATTTTTGAGAGACAGAGAGAGACAGCACGAGCAGAGGAGGGTCAGAGAGAGAGGGAGATACAGAATCTGAAGCAGGCTCCAGGCTCTGAGCTGTCAGCACAGAGCCTGATGCCAGGCTCAAGCCCACGAACCGTGAGATCATGACCTGAGCCGAAGCCGGACACTTAACTGACTGAGCCACCCAGGCACCCCACTTTAATCATTTTTAAGCGTGTAGTCTTTCGGTCCTTTTCCATTGCTGGGTCACCATCACCACCGTCCATCCCCAGAAGTGTTTTCATCTTCCCTAACTGAGTCTCGGTACCTATTACTAACTTCTCATCTCCCTCTCCCTCCAGTTCCTGGCAACCACTAAGGGAGGAATCTTATAATATTTATCTTTCTGTGACTGAGTAATTTCACTTACCATAATAAAGGTTGTCAAGGTTCATCTGTGTTGCAGTGTAAGTCACAATTCCCTTCCTTTTTAAGGCTGCATAATGTTCCATTGTGTGTATGTATCACATGCTGTTTGTCCATGTGTGTGTCAATGGACACTTGGCTTGCTTCCCCCCTTTGGCTGTTGTGAATAATGCTGCTGTGAATGTGGGGTACAAATACCTGTTCTAATGTCTCCTTTTAATTATTACAGGCATATACCCATGAATGGAATTGCTGGATCATACGGTAATTTCATGTTTTATTTTTTAAGAAAATTGCATAATATTTTAAAAATTGCTTTTTAATGTTTATTTATTTTGAGAGAGAGAAAGAGAGAGGGAATGCAAGCAAGGGAGGGGCATAAAGAGGGAGAGGAAGACACAGAATCCAAAACAGTCTCCCTGTTCTGAGCTGTCAGCACAAAGCCCAAGGCTGGGCTCAAACTCATGAACCATGAGATCGTGACCTGAGCCAACGTTGGATGCTTAACCAATGGAGCCACCCAGGCGCCCCTAAACATTGCATAACATTTTAAACACATTTTGATTAAGATATTATGATTTCATGTTGAAGAAATATGCCCCAAATCTACTTTGTTATTCAAAATAATGTAAAGGTGAAATGTAAAGCCTGTAATTCCTGACCGATAAGGCTTATAGGTGGATAATTTTAATGAAAAGGAAAAATGCATTTTATATATAATTCTACCCAGTACAACACCTTTTTTTGAAGTTGGAGACACAAGGGCCAGCACCTGGAATTGACTTGTGTTTGGTGTGTTTTAATGTTTATCATCACCTCCATTATTATATACGTTCATCCCTATTGTTTCTTTGTAGTGAAAGCTCGTATTAAAGCAAGTTCAAAGAATGTTTTGAGGAGCTGGTGAGTAACTAACCCACAGAAGCATAATCATTGCTTGTGCCCTTGAATATGTGGATCTCATTAAATAAGTATGAAATATATTTTATTTCGAGAACACTAAATTGCTTTGCTTATCAAGATATAGCAACACAAATTGGCTTTGCCATCGGATTGCTTTGAAAAAGTACCTACTTAGCGTCTTATAGCTTTATAATAAACAGTGCGCAAGGCTGTGCGCAGCCTTCTTTCGTCATAAAAAACAAAGTTGCTCCTTTAAGGCTGACTTTTGTTTAACTTTATTTTTCGAGGCAAAAAAAAAAAAATCATTGAAAGTTAAATTAGTTTTATTCTGGAAAGACCATATGCTGATGTACATAAGAAGTGTAAAAGGAAAAACATAATCATTCTTTGATGCCTTTCGATTTGTTCTATAATTATTAAATTCACAGTTGGAATTCTTTACATTTTGAATTCTTCATCCATAAATTGGTCAATGCTACCTGTCAACAAATTCCGGTTTTATAAAGATTTTCTAAATTAGTTTAGACAATTACAGGCTCTTGTGTCTCTACATTTTGTGGTTAATCTACTTTTTCTTCTTTCAAATATTGGTATGTTTTTATTCTCGTTTAACTAGCATATTTTTATTCTTGCTTAACTATTCTTTCTCAATTTTCAACTTGCTTAATGTATTGGAGCTCTTTTGAGCATATTTCCTTCAATGTCTTTGATTTTTTCTAATTTATATTTATTTTCTCTCTTTTTAAAAGTATTTCTATTTTATGTTAATTATTTCCATATTGCTTTCCATACAATTGTTTTTATTACTTTTTATAGATTTATGTATCTTTCTTCCACTTAAATGATGAAACCCTATGAGGTAGTTTTTATTACTGTTCAGAATATCCATTTTTTCCTTCCTTGTGGTGATTATATAATTCTGCCACTAGCCTGTGCAGTTTTCTTTGTCCAGTGAGATGTGTGACATGTGTCACTTCTGAGCAGTAGGCTGATCACAATTACCTCTGCTTTTGTTCCCCCTCTGCTTTGGATGCTAGAAATATGCCTGCACCAACCTTACGCCAGCGTGGAGGTAAATCTTATGTGGGAGGAAAGTCCCAGCAAGACAATAACACACATACAGTACGTGGACAAGTACACCATTGTTGCTTGCCCTACTAAACTTTGGTGTTATTTGCTACTGCAAAATAAATTGGTGCATCTTGACTGAATGGTCCCTTACATTATTAACAGGCTAAGGCGGGAAAATCATGTTATTTAAAAAGTACATCAATAAAGATAAGAATATTCCATTTAAAACTCATGAGACTCAGTCTATAACCCCAGCCTATCACCCCAGTAAATCATGAGAAAAACATGGGGCAAATTCCAATACAGGGACATCTTACAACACAACTGACCAGTACTCCTCAAAATTGTCCAGGTCATCAAAAGCAAGGGAAGTCTAAGAAAATGTCACAGAAACAGTATCGTAAGGAGACGTAACAACTAAATGCCGTGTGGCATCCTGGATGGAATAAACACTAATGCGATATGAATAAATTATGAACAATAATTAACAATATCTCTTTTTAAAGAACAAAATACCTCTGGAGTGAAATCAAAGAAATGTTCAGATGCTGATTCATAACCGTTCTGTCCTTTTATCAACTGAGCACATACTTAATTTTTTTTCCCCCAAGAAGACCTGTGAGTGTTAATGTCTGAGTATATGCATCCACGGGAATGCGTTTCCCTGAACTGACTGGACATAGACTTCTTGGATCCTAGCCAAGCCTCTCAGGAACTCAGAGGACATTCCTCCCTTATCCTCTTGTTTAGCATTGCAAAGATAAAGTCAGAGCAACCCTGATTTAGTGCCTTTTTTAAAAGTAATCTGATGTTTCTACTTACATCTTGTATGGGTTTCTTGGAATTACAAATATGTCATATGTTATCAGGGCTTTCCCCTAGGTGTATGACTTCTTTACCTTGTTTTTTCAAAACATGTCAGAGCCCATTTTATCTCCAGATCAGTGTTGCTTTTTAGCTTAGGAAGTGTGCCTTATATACTTCTGTTCTTTTTTTTTCTTTTGAGGAAATACATAACGTCTGAAGATTTGACCTCTTCCCCGGGTTTTTCATTTCTATTATCCTCTTCCCCATCGATTTTGTCTCCTGAATCATTTATCTCTATTTTGGGAGTATTTCCTCCGAAAGATTGATCTTATTTAATCATTGTTTAAAAAGGATAAAACTTTTGAGATCTAACGTGAGAAGAAACGTGGGAGCAGGGAATATAGCCTTCCTTTCAAATCTTGTCTTTTAGGGGCAAAAGCACATATAATCTTCATCCCAACATGTAAGAACCAGCTGCTGTTCTTTTTGAATGGCGCTTCAAGATCCTGGCTTCTTCTGATGTCTTGGGCCTCTGACCCTCCTGGGATAAACCGGCAAGACTGCACGCACCCCTTCATTTCCCAGCCGCATCTTGGCATTTTCCATTCTGTAAGGGTCGCGGCATGCCCTTCAGCAAGAATTCCATGTACCTGGCAGGAAGTGCCATAAAGTCTTTCCATCGAAGTGGTGATCTCAGGTTTCAATGAGCTAGCACTCCCTCCTCTAAACCCATATTCACATTTCTTGTTAAGATGTATAGTCTTGGGGCGCCTGGGTGGCTCAGTCGGTTGAGCCTCCGACTTTGGCTCAGGTCAGATCTCACGTTCATGGGTTCAAGCCCCGTGTCAGGCTCTGTGCTGACAGCTAGCTCAGAGCCTGGAGCCTGCTTCTGGTTCTGTGTCTCCTTCTCTCTCTGCCCCTCCTCCTCTCATGCTCTCTCTCTCTCTCTCTCTCTCTCTGTATGGAAAATAAATAAAACATTAAAAAAATGTTTTTAAAAAGATGTATAGTCTTTAGGGGCATGTGGGTGACTCAGTTGGTTAAGCATCCAACTCTTGATGTCATCTGAGGTCATCATCTGACAGTTGAGGGACTGAGCCCCCCATCAGATTCTACATTACAGTGTGGAGCCTGTTTGAGATTCTCTCCTTCTCTCTCTCTCTCTTCTTCCCCTTCCCTCGTGCACATACAGGCATGCTCTCTCTCTCCCTCTCTCTCTCAAATTAAAAAAAAAAAAAAAAGATTTATAGTCACTAAATAAACATGGAAAAAGAGAAGAGGAATGGAAGGGAACCCCCTAATATCACCATACTGCAGTAGGTGGAGGAAAGAACCAACACCAAAGCTGCCTGCTGCTTCAGAAATTCCCACGAAAATATGATGAGGCTACATAATGTTATTCTGCTTATACTGTTATTTTAGTCAGTAAATTTCTACCACTCTGAGCTAGGAGCGAAAATTAGAGCCATTCAAAAATCTTGCTGAGTTTTCCTTGAATATCACTGCCATCAAAATAATGATCTGAGTAATTGCAAATCACGATATTTTATCGAATACCAATGTTACCACTACTCAATTTCCATCAAGTACTGGTATAGGCTCTTGATAGAATCCTAGTCTCCAGGATCATTGAAAATCTGTGTGAAAATATTTTTTCCACATCCTCAAATGCAAAATTGAGGGAGAACATATCCAATATTACAAGCCCATTTTTATGGCTATTTGAAATTACCCAGAACTAATTATTTGTTTTATTGTCACTGGGACCTGGCTCTGGACCCACTGATTATTTTAATTGTGTTTCTGTAAATCTTCTGAAGCACTATTACATCCTTTTGGGCTAGGTTCTGCGATAGGCAAAGTTGAACAAAGATGGGCCTGTATTTTGCGTTTTGAGTCTGCCCTGCGCTGTCATTCTTGGCATAATGATATTTGCCTCTGAACATAATATCCAAGGTATCGATTGAACTTAAGGAGGTGATTTACAATGATTTCTATATTTTATGTGTACTGATTTCTCATTTCCAACCATATATAATTTATTTTTTCCCATATTATTTGTCTTTCCATTATTCATGGTTTTTATCATAGCAGATGTTCTTGAGGGTTTTGTTGAATAAAAGTGACCTAAAAACAATCAATAAAATCATTTAAAATACATCCTATACATATCAGGCAATAATAATATTAGGTGAATGTAGCACACAATGATGCTGAACCCTTTAGCTCTCTCCCCTTTAAAGGTATCAAAACAAAGTTTTATTGAGCAGAACATCAAAGTAAAAAAAACCAACAAAACCATTTGCTTGCTTTAAACATACATTGGCATTTAATTCTCACAACAACCATTTGATGCAAGTATTATTACAATCCTACTTTTTCTAGGTACAGAAATTTAAGCATACATTAATTAAATTATATAAATGGGATATATTTTCTTTTTTAACTTTCATTCTTCCAAATTTGCTCTTTTACAAAGTATGATCTTTCCCTCAGGGGACTGTGGGAAGGCCTAGGTTGGGACAATCACATAAAGACAGACATCAGGTGTGTGTGTCATTTCTAGAATGTCTCTGGGTAGGCCATATTTAGGAAAGAGAAGCACGTTTTAATTTGGAAAGGTCTTGCCCCTTCTCGATTTGGAATTCTGGGCAGTGAATTCTGAGTTAGATGAGCCTATTGCAATATTGTGGGTATGGACTTAAGCTAACTTCACAGTGGCTGGGATGAATACAGAACCTAAACTGGTCCATTCAGCTGTATGGGTGGTCCGAGAGGTCTTGCATGTGCTTGTGAGGTAATGTAGATGCGCCAAGAGATGCCGGAGACCAAGAGAAAACTTGACATCAAGATGCTGCAGTGAACAGGGATTTCAGCATGACTGCTGGTTTTGTCCATGATGATCCCAGAGGGAGTAAGCTCTGTTTGTGAGGTCATCATTCAAGGATAGAGTTCATGGAATCCATTTCCCACTACATGACCCAAACCCCATGGCCCTCCTCTTTTAGGTCAGGTGAGCTCCTTAATATAGACACATACCATCTGACAGATGATGGAGACGAATCTAAGACAGGACATTTCCCAGGAGTAACTGATTATCAGAAAGAGGTAATACTGAACAGAAAGACATTGAGATCCAATTATAAATAACTGTAATATTTGTACTGCTTCCTTTTCTCAAGTCTCAGAACGATGAAGGAGTATAGTTCATGAGGAAGTTTAGTTCGATTACGTAAAATACAAACAACAAAACTACAATACTTAAATAAAATCTAACGCCATATAAGTGACAGACTTCTATCCTCTGCCAACAAACTGTGTGTTTCAAGTTATTTGTTACCTGTGACAGGAAACATCATTCCCAATTAGAATTAAGCTTAACAATGACTGTTCCTTTCTACTTTTCCCCCCACTGTTTTTTTTTTTTTTTGTCTTGATTTGCATCTGCACAAGGCAAGCGCTTAATAGACACAAACAAAATTAAGGGATAAACCAAACCAACATTTTACAAAGGCAACCTTGAACTTTCTTGTATTCAGCCTTTTCCCCTTAAGTATGCAAGATTCAACAATGAAATGAAAGTAAGAATGGTAATGATGATTGCAATCTATTCCTTCATGACCCATTCAACTCAGAGCTTGCTTCACAGTGATACTTCGGTGGATGAACGAGAGCTGCTTGCCTTCCACTCCCCCTCACTGCACACAATGACCCACCCAGCTTGTCCTCGACCCGGGTTCTTGATTCTCTATTTGTTTTTTCCACTCCATGCATTTTCAAAGCAACATCTATGCTTCTTACCAATCCTACAATCCACTTTATTCAGGATAATGCTTGTGAGGTTTGTGTGTGAAATAGCTTATCATTTAGCGTGAGTTATTTTTGAAACATTTGTGAACCATTGGGCTATTGAGAGTTGGATGCATTTCTATGCTATACTGAATTTAAAAATGAAAGCAAACGAACAATATCGACACTAATTGAGGCTGCCCTGAAAATTGACATTGAAAATGTAGCTATGAGCATGAAATAAAGATGAGATAAAAATGCAAACTAGCCTAATATTTAATTCTTTGTGATTCTAATTTCTGTAAACAGAAAGGTCAGGCATAGAATGACCTTTCTCTCCTTTGCCATCAGGAGAACAATGTTGGTACCATCTGGCCTCCACATTCATTTCCACACAAGGAAGATCTACCTTAAGAATTCATTGCTGAGTCTTCCAGGAAATGGTTTTCATATTCATAAGGGTTTCCATGGTATGTGTTTATGCTTTATTTGGGAATAATAGAAATCATAACTGTCATATATAGAAACTTTATTTTTTCGTTAATCTCTTCCCTAATTTTGGATGACAGATGCTGGCCATTAAGGGATATGTATCATACAAAACTACTTTCAATCAATTTTTAGACAATATTTATATTATAAGTAATTGCCATGAAATATTTAGGGTAATTACTGGTCTGTGGAGTTTCAGCTGCACATAGCTACAGTTGGGGCTTGTATTTGTGTCTTGAAATATTAATGACTTCCTTTCCTCCCTCTCTTCCTTCCTTCCTCCCTCCCTCCCTCCCTTCTTTCCTTTCTTTTCCTTTCCCTTTTCCCTCTCTCTAGTGTCAGAAAAATATGAAACTAAATCAGCCTTTTATAAATCACAAAATAAACCAAGTAACTCTGTGTTAGGGAGCAGCTGGTATTCTGGTGTGTAGCTGTCAAGTGCCTTTTGAATATTCACTCAGCAGGGTATCTGCAATTTAAATACCTTGTTATAGTTAATAAGAGTTGTCAAAGAAGCATATTAGCATGCCTTAGGGATTAATTCTGCACTTTACGGACTTCATGTGTGTGAATAAGGCAAGCCTATAACATGAGTTGCACAATCCCAAAGGCTACACTTACATCTTTTATGCAATTATAGTTTGAACAATCAGGCATTATGTCTCAGATTGTATTTTAATAAAAATAATTATTTAAATATATGTGATTGAAGATGCTACTTAAAAGTGCATTTTACACTTATGTTTATGAATTAACAGCAATGTGTTTCTATCTCTGCAAAGAATTGTTCTCTTTAGAAGTAAAAAAATAGTTTAGTATTTAGTGAACAATGAGGTAGAATAAGTCAATAATAGGATAATTTAGATAAAAAGTATGAATTGCTTTATTTAAGCAAGTTTTGCATCACATCGCTGCTGTAGGGAAAACCTAGAGCTGAAATTTTACATCTTATGAAACGTTGTACATACACAGAAAAGTGGTTTTTAAATGGGTACATCAGGTATCAATACCCAAAAGAGAAGCGTAAATGGAGAGAGGTAGCACACACATTGAACGCTATATTTTTTCTCCTGCATTTTTAGGAAATCTGAAAACGAGACTATTAAACTACGTTCCATGTTCTTTTTTTGGATACAGGTACCCCTCCCTTTTTGACATCCCACGTGGCATTTACACAAGATCTTCATTAGTACAGTGCGCACCTGTTTCCCTAACTGAAAGTAACTCAGGGACTTTTTTAAAGAAATGTTTTAACGTTTATTTATTTATTATGAGTGAGAGAGAGAGAGTGAGACAGGGTCAAAGAGAGAGTGGGGCAGGGTCAGAAATTGGGGAAGGAGAGAATCCCAAGCAGGCTACTTGGGGATCGAGAAAAATATCTTCAGTGCCTGTTCTTCAGCTAGGAGTCACCCTACCCCTAACCCCCATCCCACCCCCACCCCCACCCCCAGGAACCTCGCTCAGCATCTCAGCTCCAAGCCACCGCAGATTTGAACTGTGTCTGTGAGCATCTGGGCTTTATGTATTTTATGCATCCTTTATGCATCAGAGAAGCCTAAGAGAGGTTATTGTGGGGGGAGGGGTCTGAAATGCTAAAAAAAAAAAAAATCCTGGTAATTCCCTTTTTGCTTTAGGCCATTGGGCTTCTCACAAAGTTTCATAAAAACATACTACTTTCTGGAGCGCCTGGGTGGCTCAGTCAATTGAACGTCCGACTTCGGCTCAGGTCATGATCTCATAGTTCGTGGGTTCAAGTCCTGGGTTGGGCTCTGTGTTGACAGCTCAGAGCCTGGAGCCTGCTTTGGATTCTGTGTCTGCCCCTGTCTCTGTCCCTCCCCAACTCAAGGCTCTGTATGTCTCTCAAAATAAACATTAAAAAAATGCTACTTTCAGAATGGAAGAAACCTCTATTTCTTCTCCTGTGATCTTGTCATTGAAGGTGAGATTTCTTCCGTGGTTAATGATGTATTTTTCAGTGAGTCACAACCACCCCACAGTATGTGTTTAACGTAATTCCTTAATCTATATACACGAGTCCCTTGCGTGAATACTATTTTATGCCTGCACTCTTGGAGCCAGAAGTAGCTGGGGAGAAACACATAGTCATGTCCGTGCTGTCCTTTCAAATTCCTAGTAACTATCCCCAAGGGGACAACCACACCTCTATTTTGACCTTGATCTTCCACATTCCTTGATTTCTATTGCAACCCTATTTTGCCCTCCAACTTCCTATAAGTTTAGATACTCTTACTTTTAACTGAATGGTCCTGATTTACAGTTTGCTGGCTTGCTAGATTACCAGTTCATCACGTTCACTCCCGGAGCTCATGCTGGCACCCCCATATTCTTCGTCTTCCAAAAAAACAACACTCTTAGTATTTTTGTAAGTTTCTTTCAGCTCTTAGATTGATCGCAGTGTTTTCTGCTATCTATTGCATAGCTGCAATATTACTGCATCTAGAATTTACTTCCATCAGGGCAAATGATGTTTTAAGTATAATTTTCACAGAATACATCATTCTATTTGCATGAAAACTTATTAACACTCCAGTATGATTGTTTACACCTTTATATAGACATCATTGATTTCATATAATCTCCGTTGTACAAATAACAAAAAATATTGTCCCATTCTTCCATTAATAATTTCCCCATGGATTCTTTATATAGCATAACAGATGAGTGTAAATGATTAGGTATTCTATTCATAAGGTAGTTTTCAAACTGCATTTAAAATAAGTCTTAATTTAATTGTATTAACATTTCTCATCAATATAGAAGCCCATATTTCTTTTGAAAATGACTAAGGATGCACAGAGTTATATCTAACAATCTTAGCACACAGTTTATCAATAAACATTAGTTTAGTGAACGAGCTTTCAATCTCTTCTGTATTTTCCAGGTGCATTTTACTACATTATTTCTGAAAATGCTAATAGGCGATCATATCTGTTTAACGTGGCATTCGCCCACACCTGCCTGTGGTGGCTGTGGGCTGCCCACCAACAGGTTAGCTTATAAACTCTGTCTCAGAGGCAGTCATGCCCAGATGGCTGCTGACAGTGGTCAGGGATCAGTCGACGGCCACTGCTCAAATGATCTCGCTCGGCAGAGACTGTAGCCTGCAGGAATTATAATTGTAATTCTCAAAATGGAACATTATTGTTAAAATTGCTACTGTATTTCACGGTGTATTGATGCAGAGTTCTTCAAATACAAACGGTCATTGTAAAGTATGCTAGTGGTTTCTTATTTATTTGTTTGTTTATTTATTTATTTTTCTAATGTTTTTATTTATTTTTGAGAGAGAGAGAGAGGAGAGAGGAGAGAGAGAGAGAGAGAGAGAGAGAGAGAGAGAGAGAGAACTTGCATGCACAAGCAGGGGAGGGGCAGAGAGAGAGGGAGACATAGAATCTGAATCAGGCTCCAGGATCTGAGCTGTCAGCACAGAGCCTGACGCCGGGCTCAATTCCCAGAACCTGAGATCATGGCCTGAGCCAAAGCTGACGCTAACCGACTGGGTGCCCCAAGTGTGCTGGTGGTTTTAAAGGTAACATGTCCTCGCTGCCTAAGGAACAAAACGGTTACATATTATAGACTCTTTTGCTTCTGTTTTTCAATACATGTGCCCACATGTAATTGATAGAGTAAGTGGTTCCTTAGAGTTTAGCAGGGAGCAAATGCTTTTCAACTGATCGAAAGGGTGGAAAAGGAATTCCAAACCACCAGAAAAGACCCCGGGGGATATTCACCCATACAGGCTTCAGCACAGCTACCTATAGCTTCATTGTGATACTTTTTAAATGTTCAGGGGTGGGGGAGGGACAGAGAGAGAGAGGGAGACAGAGTCCAAAGCAGGCTGCACACATGTCCTTGCTGAGCCTGATTCGGAGCTTGAACTCACAAACTGTGAGATCACCTGCACCAAAGTCAGATGCTTGACCGGCTGAGCCACCCAGGTGCTCCCATTACACTGCGGTTCTAACCCCCACCGCAGGGCAAGGATGCCATGAGTGTTCAAGGGCCATGTGGGGCCCAAAACTCCCTCTTCCCCCCGGTAGGAGGAGTCCTTTCCATGAGGAGAAGCAACATCAGTCAGAGACCATCCTCACTAGGGCCAGCCAGGGGCCCTGCAGGGCTAGAAGGAAAAGGAAAAGGCAATTCTGCAGCCACCATAGCCTGCCTGCTGACCCCTTGGAGGGGGCACTTCCGCTGCCCTCACTGTTCAACACTTGCTTACTGAAGAGTTTGGCTCAGCGGTTTTTCTTGGCTGGTGAACTCAAGAACCCTGAGGCCAAGGAAGAGGACTGGCCAGGAACCTGCTTGTTTTCGAATATTGGAATACCTGAAGGATATATCTGGATAAGACAGAAGCGCATTTGTGGCCTGGTGCCCTGGACCTCTTATTTTAGTAATAAAAATACTTTTTGTTTCTTTTGGTAATGACTCCTTGCCTTTTCTGGGTCTACGTCATTTAGGCCCAACTTTAGTTACTCATGTGGAGGGAGAATCATGATATGCCCACCACCCCCCCATCCAGTTACTGAATACATCCATCGCCTCACATATTTAAACGGGGGGGGGGGTGAACATTCATTTCTACTCTCCTAGCATATTTCAATTATACAATACAGTGTTATCAACTACAGTCATCCTGTTTTAGCTTAGATTCTCAGACTTTGTTCATCTTCTGGGAGAGAGTCTGTTCCCTTTTCCCAACCTCTCCTATGTCCCCCGCCTCTCAGGTTTCAGTCTGTTTCTAAGAGGTTGACTTTTTGTTTGATTGTTTTTGTTTTGATTTTGTTTAGATTCTATGTGTAAGTGATCCCACACAGTATTTGTCTTCTCTGTCTTACTATTTTCACTTAACATAATATCCTAAGTGCATGGGAACTAAGATACTTTTTTGATGTCCTGTTTTCATTTTCTTGCAATATGCTAGAACGTACAGTAGGTCTATATTTAATAGTTTGGGGACAATCCACTCTGTTCTCCACAGTTGCTGCACTGATTGACCAATAATATTTAAAAACTAAAACATGCAGGGCACCTGGGTGGCTCAGTCAATTGAACGTCCGACTTCAGCTCAGGTCATGATCTCACGGTTCATGGGTTCAAGCCCCGCATCAGATTCTGTACTGACAGCTCAGAGCCTGGTGCCTGCTTCGGATTCTCTGTCTCCCTCTCTCTGCCCCTCCCCACTCATGTTCTCTCTCTCTCTCTCTCAAAAATAAATAAACATTAAAAAAGACTAAAACATGTAACAGTGCATGCTAACCTAATTATTCCATTTTACTTCAGTGCTTTACATATGGTCCCATAATCCTTCTAGGCCATTTAGAATCAACTCCAGAAAGTTCACTAGAGTTACACAGAAAGAGACTTGCTCTTTGTTGTAAGACT
Organism: Helogale parvula; assembly: GCA_004023845.1. NCBI lineage: Eukaryota > Metazoa > Chordata > Mammalia > Carnivora > Herpestidae > Helogale > Helogale parvula. Next base: position 171 of record PJEM01017114.1, on the reverse strand, counting down.
CTTAACTCTAAAACAATTTAAGACTAAAGACTAATATTATATAAAGACTAAAGTCGTGAATAACCACTGTGGGACCAGAATTGTCAGGATGAAGCCAGTCCAAGGAAATCCAGACAAATGATGAAAGAGACTGTCTATATGCTACACCTTTAAGGTCTAGTTCTTGGCCGA
>PJEM01017113.1:0-23239 GCA_004023845.1 Helogale parvula | reverse complement strand
TTGAGGCGGTGAGGACACAGTGAAGGAAACAGATGGCAATCCCTGCCCTTCTGTGGTGGTGATAGGGGTTCTGTTTTAAAAGGATCAGTATCACGGCACCCGGGCGGGTCAGTCATTTGAGTGTTTGACTTCGGCTCAGGTCATGCTCTCACGGTTCGTGAGTGTGAGCTCCACTTCAGGGTTTGTGCTGACAGCTCAGAGCCTGGAGCTTTGGATTCTGTCTTTCCCTTGCTCTCTGTCCCTCCCCCGTTCACGCTCTGTCTCTCTTTCTGTCTCTCAAAAATAAACATTAAAAAAAAGGATCATTCTCATTTTGGTGAGAAGAGACTCTAGGAGTATTGGATGTAGGCAGAAAGCTCAGTTAGGAAGCTGCTGTATTTTCCGGGTAAAAGCCGATGGAGGCTTAGAACAGTTCTGTAAGACGTGGTGGAAGAAGGCTGCGCTGTGGGTAGATTCTGCTCATGGAGCCAGTGGAATTCAGGGATGGATGGGATTTGGAGTGTGAAGGGGGAAAAAGCAGTAGGAGGGCTCTGAGATTTATAGTCCGAGCAAATGGAAGAACAATGGTGCCATTTACTGAAATGAAGAATTTGGGTTGAGCAGATTTTGGAGGAAAAAGCAGAAATTGTCTTTTGGACGTGCTTAATTTGAAATGTTTGGCCACATATCTGGGTGTCCTGTGCCCTAATCGGGTTGACACATAAAATTAACCATCACAGACTTACCCTTTGTCAAACTGACACCCATACACAGCTCCTTAACACTGTACGTAATCTACAAATAAAGACACTGACAAGGTCTTAATTCTGCCCAACATGATACAGCTCTGTTGTGTGCACTTGAAAACACGTGAACCCCTTACCCAGAAGAGGAGATAAATCCTGAGGCATGTTTACTCTTCTCCTTGACGTCCCATAACTTAAATACTATGATACAAAGTTACCAATACTTAAATTCTGTGATGTAAAGTCAGTACCTTTTATGTCCCATCACAAAATGATGAGAGAGAAGAAAAAGATATTTGCTTTATATATGTGTTAATAGATAAGCACATAAACCTACTAAAGACAAATAAGGAGGGAATACTTTTGATAATTCTAGTCCTCATTTCTGTAACTCATCACATAGTCATGGTGATATTTATAACTACTTTCTTTTGCTGTTCACTCTATATTCCCCTTGTCTTCAGCAAGCACCTCAGCTGGTTGTGGTTTTTTTTACCAGGTAGAGTGACTCAGATCTTTATTTCTGAAGGGTCTGAGCCTTTAGTAGTCCTGTTTGAGTTGAGTCATTGGATCTTTCCCTTGACTTTAATCACAGGGCATCTTACTACTAAGAGACACCAGCAGGGATCTCCTCCCATCCTAGGTATGATCTTCCTTGTCCCACTGTAGTCCCCTCTCCCCTTGCTAGTCAGGATCAATCACCCCGGCCACCACACTCATCCATGACCTCCCTGGCTTGTTGATTCAGAGACACAAAGAGCTCAAAGTGGCCAAGTGGCAGTCTTAGCTTTCAGTTCAATGGAATTATTGTGTCACCTTGTCAGTATTCATCCTGTTGGAACCAAGAGCTCCAGGCCAACAGAGCATAAAGTCAGAGAGACTGGAAGCACAAATTTTGCCAGTGGACACATAGGGATAATAGTGAGTGATGTCACTCTCATTTCTATGCCGTGATTCCTAGAACTGTGAATTCTGGTTATGGGGACACAGCATCAGGTACTGGACACGGATTCCGGCCATATATGGCCACGTAGAGAACTTTGTCCCAGCCCTGCCAGGTGTGGCCACCCAGCTGGCACTGTCACTGAGTGTGCAAGAGGCCATTCCACCATTCTGTCTGGCCATCTGCTTGAAGAGAGTGGGAAACAAAATCAGACCAGTGAATTCCATATTTATGGACCCACTGCATCATCTTATCTTACTTACTGTGAAGCGAGCCTCTTAATCAGAAGCAGTGCTGTGTGGAAGACCACAGTCATGGATAAGACTTTCTAGAAGTCCAAGAGTTGTAGCAACAGGGTTTCATGCAGGGAAGGCAAATCCTTATTCAGAATAAATGTGTGTTCCAGTGAGAACCAAACACTGTCCCTTCCACAGTGGACGTGGTCCAGTGTGATCAGCCTGCTCCTTGGTCGCTGGCTGGTCACTTCACGGAATGGTGCCAGGTTGGAGGTTCCAAATTGGTCTCTGCTGTTGGCATATTGGGCACTCAGTGGTGGTCGTACCCAGGTTGCATACGGCAAGTGGAAGTCCGAGTTGCTGAACCCATGCATAACCTACCTCCCCGTCCCCATGGCCACTTTGTGAGCCCATTGGTCAATGGCAGGAGTGTCCGGGGAGAGAGCCTGACTGGCATCTGCAGAACAAGTCATCCTAGCTACGTGATCGTTAAAATCCTCCTTTGCTGCAGTCCCTCTTTTTTTTTTTTTTAACTTAAAAAAAAAATGTTTTTCTTTATTTTTTGAGAGACAGAGAGAGACGGCGTGAGCAGGGGAGGGTCAGAGAGAGGGAGACACAGAATCTGAAGCAGCCTCCAGCCTCTGAGCTAGCTGTCAGCACAGAGCCCGACGCGGGGCTCGAACCCAGGAACCGTGAGATCATGACCTGAGCCAAAGCCGGACGCTTAACCGACTGAGCCACCCAGGCGCCCCTGTGGTCCCTTTTTGATGAGTGTTCACACGAGACACAAAAACGTTTCACATTCTCCTCCTCCTCCCCCTCCACCATCCCCACTACCACCACCGCCTCCTTCTTCTCTTCTTTTTGCCGATTCAGAGAGGTCTGCATGTATAACCTCATCTTCAGCTTTACCCAGAGCCAGGTTTCCAGCCTTCCTTTTAAGCAAAGTGAACTACTAGGTGCACTGCTTGAACTCTGCCCCCAGGGAGGGTTTCCCTTGACCGTTGTCCTTCACGGCTGTGCCAGAGAGGGACCAGAGTGGCCCAGGTGTGCCCTCACAGGTGGTGCTTGGTACAGTCCAGGCTCCTCTGTCAACCAGGTCTGTCGGCTCATTCTGGAGGACTCCTCGTGAGGCCACGGGTCAGGCTCGAGAGGGAAACTAGTGCAGCAGGAGCAGGGACCATGGCATTTGGGGAACTGATTCACGTAACTTACCTGTGCCTTCAGGGCCTGCTTGGGCCTGATCACGCATATGCCACTTCCTGTTGGTAACCGAGTGTCGCTGTGCCCAGCTTTATAGCCTGGTGAGTCGATAACACCCAGTTCACGAGGGCAGCTCACGTCACCTGGTAACTTGGTGGTCTGTTGCCAAGCCTCCGGTCCCTACCAGGGTGCAAGACCACACCAAGAACTCTTTCTCAAAAGGAAAGTAGCTCCTCCTGGAGGATGGCAGGGCTGTGCTCCAGCTTCCTGAGCACCCGCACTGTCATCCACCTGCAGGGGCCTGCCAGAGGCTCAGAGCTGCGTCCCTGTCCCCGTCAACCACTTCCTGCCCTCAGGGATCTGGTCGGTCATAAAGATCCGCAGGACAAAGCGGTTTGCACAGCACCATGGACCTCTTGCAGATCCTTCTCTTGTCTTGGGCCCCACTCAGAAGCAGTAGCTTTTCAGGCCCTTTGCTAATGAGGTTGGAATAACACAGCATAGGTTGCCTCCAAAGTCAAAAGAGGCCACCACATTATACATTTTTTAATTGTTTATTTTTGAGAGTGAGACAGACAGATAGAGCATGAGCTGGGAAGGAGCAGAGAGAGAGGGAGACACAGAATTCGAAGCAGGCTCCAGGCTCTGAGCTGTCAGCACAGAGCCCGACCCAGGGCTCGAATCCACGAACTGTGGGATCATGACCTGAGCCGAAGTTGGACGCTCAACCGACGGAGCCCCCCAGGTGTGCCCCTAGGCCCACCACATTATTAGAGAGCAGTCTACTGTGCTCAGTCTGTAAGTTGAAATATTAATCTCACCCAAAGCCACTTCACAGAAACACCCAGAATCATGTTTGACCAAATATCTAGGCACCCCACGGTAGAATTCACCATCACACTTACTTATGAAATTGAAATATGCACTTCATCAATAAACACTGTAGTGTTTTTCTTTCTTCTTTTGTTTTAGGTCAGATGTGTGTGATACAAGAAAACACACTTTTATGTTTTATTATCCGCTTTTTATTGTAAACGGTGTTCAGTGCTTTCTTGCAGCTAGTTGGAAGGTTTTTTTCCTTCAGATACATACCTGCAGAAGGTTTGCATCTCTGTTTTCAATGCGTGATCATAGTGCAGGGAATAAAAGTTTGCAGAAAAGGCCCAGCTTTCCTTGTTTATTATTAGTGGACAATTAGATCTCATTGTCAGGAAGAATTGATGGCTGCAGCTTCCAAATTATTGAGCCTCTGCTAATAAATGCAACAGTTGTTCATAATTTGGTGGTAAATGACCTTTAAATGTAGATGTTTACAGAGGCTGTCCTTGGGGAACGATTTAACTTCCAAATGACACCCCTGAGTACTTGTTATCATTTAAATATGCTTCCTTTTGTCAATAACAGAATAACAAATACTGGTTAGATTTCTAATGTTGATTCAGATACCAGGGAACCTGCTGAATAAATTAGTGTACATTTGATTTATATTGACCAAAATTTTTTACATTGCTGTGTTACAGGTCAAGGTGACATACATTTAAATGCATTGTAGAGCAGGGGTCATGCTTGACTGACATGAATGCTTACACTGTTTTTAATTAACTTTTAAATATTATCCTAAAATTCCTTCTCAAATACCAATTATTAGGAGCAGGAATGAAATTAACCTAGTAGAGAGAAACCTTATTTTAAAAGTCAATAATCTTGATCTTTCCCATAAAAATTATTGGAGTAAATTATTGCTACATTTTATCTTTTAATTCGTAAAGAAATCAGATGTGCTTTTTCCATCATAGACTCTGAATTCATTGTCTCTGGGTTTTACGTTTGCAGAAATGACCTGAGATCGTGTTGAAAATAAATTTTGCAAAGTCATGAGCAGAGTCGTACGTAGTGCAGAAAGTACTTTCTCAGGCAAATGCATTGTCTTAGTGCTGTGAACTTTTTCGTTGATGGCATCATGGGAATGTGGAAGGGGATGGTTTGCAGGGTGTAGATGTGAATGGATTTTGTCAGCCATTCATTCCTAGTCCAGAGTAGTGTGTGTTTTAGGGAATTTTAATCAACACCTCATTTGCCCTTTGAGAGGCTGTCTTCACAATGAATGCCGCTGCTTTTGCATATAAATAATGTTGGATACAAAGCATTTTGCTGTCAGTGTAGATTTTATTTCATTTATGACTCACACAAGAAGATTTACATAGTTCAGAAGTCTAGAACTGAAAGGCACAAAGGTTTTTGTTTTGTTGGTTTTGTTTTGTTTTATTTTGTTTTAAACCGTGAAGATCTTTGTAGTTAATCAAGAGTGTGCTTTGGGAATTCAGGGTAACCTGCGCTTTGCTTCTCCAGAAGCTGCGTGTCATCAGAAGGCAGGAGAAAGCTCCTCTACGTGAAAACTTTGCATCCAGAGGAACTTTTTCACACCCCTCCAAAGCCATAAAGGACGTCCACTCGGCATGCGCATGCGCGCAGTGAATGGCAGGGGGGCTGGGTTATCAGTTTAGTTTCAGCCACAGTGTGGGTCCTTAGCCAGTAGCTTTGTTACTAGGTTTCAATGTACCCAGAGCAGCAATAACCCCAGATTGCCCAGAAGGGAAAAGGAGTGACGCTGTTGAAAATAGTAGTAAGAGAGAGAAGGAAGTGGAGATGTTAGAATTGAAAGTGGCAAGAGAATGGCAAACACTGCACGTGCCCAGGAGATGAATCCTTCAGTAGCGGGAAAGCTTCTGAAGGACAGAGACAGCGGCACGTAGTGTTTCTCTCTCTGAGGGGCAGGCCCCTCAGAGGTGATTGATACACGGAAAGACTTCGGGGTGGCAGCCCGAGGGTAAGGGAGGAGGCAGGGAGTTGGGGAAAACAGGCTGATGGTGGATGTGATGGTGCTGCTGGCGGGTGGCTCTTTGGAATTCTGTCCAAATCAGGGCTTGGCTTCTGGTGCGAATAATGAGGTGCTAAGGCTGTGGCACCCAGTCTCCCCTGCACAGTGGCACCTCCTGGGTCCCACCCTCAGGGGGTCTGGTGGTTCCGGAATATGGATTGAGCATGAACAGGTTTAAAAGCTCCCTGGGTGATTCTGATGAGCAGTAGAATCTGCCCTAAAAATGTCCCCAAGATGCTTGTGGAGATCATTAAGGCAGTTACTTGTCCCAATACATCTTAATAGGGTAAGTCCGTGGTTCTTGGGACCGATTAAATATACAGAGTTTTTAGACTCTCTGCCCAGAGATTCTCATGTAATTGGGGCTCAAGCTTTGGTACGGTTTAAAAGCGCTCCAGTTGATTTAATTTGTAGCCACGCCTGCAAATTCTGGAGTAAGTGACTTGCCTTGTTCTGAAAATGGTGCCCAAAGGAGAAATGTTAGCTTCGTGTAAAGCTTTGCAGGACGGGTTCACGTCGTGACTCAGCAGAAGTGCCTCTAGGACCGGAGCCCCAGCCTTCAGGAGGGTCACCCCTGAGCTTTGGAGCCTGACTTGGTTCCATGTTCTAGAAGTGATACTGGTGAGGGCACTTGTGCTGTCATCAACCTCCCTCAACCCCATTTCCCTAAAATGCTCCCCTCCTTTTTCTCTGAAAGCGTCCTTGTGAGTTCTGGGCACAGGGTAGGAACTCGCCTTGTGGGCGGCTCTTGTTATTTTTAGTCCTTTTTTTTTTTTAAGCTCTACACCGAATGTAGGGCTTGAACTTACAACCCCAAGATCAGAAGTCACGTGGGTAATAGATGGAACCAGCCAGGCACCCCATTTCTCGTATTTTTAATTAAAGCTTTGACAGTATGGGTCAAATGTCAGAATATATTTTACCTTCCTTTGATCTACTATGAAATTGTTTTCCTTTTTTCTCACTTTTGAATAATTCCCTGTTTAATGCACTGCTTTAGAGGAATTCTTTTTAAAAAGTAATATCAAAAGGTCCTTGCAGGGCTTTCATATCACAGGATGACACCTACAGGGTGCTGGCCACCTCATCTGCAGGAACACATCAAGTGCGCCGAAGGGGTGGCCCAACATCCAGTTACTGACAACTGTTTATCACTCACAGAGCCCCTGGGTGAAGTTCCAGCCGCTCTTCTTCGCCTTAGATGCTTAGCAGTGTTCTCGGGTAGAACTTTGAACTGGTTCTCTCCATTCTGCAAGTATAAAGTCGTTTTAGAAAAGGCCAGACAATCCTACCTCCATTTATAAGTGTTTGAGTATATGCCCCTGGCTCGGCAGTGGGGCTGAGGCCATCCCCTACCCAGACCCATTCTTGGGGTTTTGCTCTGAACTGAGAGAGACACAAAGTGAGAGAGACAGAGAGAGAGAGAGAGAGAGAGAGAGAATCCCAAGCAGGCTCTACACTGTCAGCGCATAGCCCGACATGGGGCTCAAACTCACAAATTATGAGACCATGACCTGAGCCAAAATCAAGAGTCAGACACTAAACCGACTGAGCCACTCAGGCGACCCCCAGAAGTAGAACTTTTGACGTCTAACTCATCGTCAGTGTTCAGCTTTGCTAGGTTCAGTTTTAGCAAATGATATTTTAACCTAGAGTTTTGTTTTGAAGCCGTTTTCTACTGTCAGGGGTTGCTCCTTTAGTTTTGGGTCTTAAACAGTTCTGTGGAGCGCCTCTCTTTTTTTTTAAAATTATATTATATTTTAGAGAGAAAGCATGCAAGAGTGGGGGAGAGTGGCAGAGAGAGAGAAAATGTTCTCTTTTAAAATTTTTTAATGTTTATTTATTTTTGAGAGAAAGAGAGGCAGAGTATGATCAGGGGAGGGACAGAGAGAGGGGGAGACGCAGAATCGGAAGCAGCCTCCAGGCTGTGACGCATCAGCCCAGAGCCCGACGCAGTGCTCGAACTCACAAACTGTGAGATCATGACCTGCACTGAAGTCAGACACTTGACCCACTGAGCCACCTAGGTGCCCCGGAGAAAGAGAGAATCTCAAGCAGGCTCCGTGCTCTGCAGAGAGTCTGACCACATGGCTTGATCCCATGCTCCTGGGATCATGACCTGAGCTGAAATCAAGAGTCAGTTGCTCAACCCACTGAGCCACCCAGCCACCCCTCTGTGGAGCTCATCTTTCTGTGGCCCAGAGGATTCTAAATGTGTGTTGGGGGAGGCTGGCAGTTTAATTGGAAGTTTAGTTCAGAGTTTATGTGATCTGCTTCATAGCAGCACGTTTGCATCCTGGGTGCTCTATGTAGCCTAAAGAGGGGACTGTCCAGGACAGCCCGGCAGAAATGCCACATAGGAGCTGTCAGCGGTAGCAGTGGCTACGGGCTGGGAAAGAGGCAGAACCGTGGAGCGTGGGACACAATTTTATCAGCCCCAGTTTTACTTACATTCATTTATTCAGCCAGTGGTTGTTGAAGGCCTGCAGTATTCCAGGCACTGTCCTGGGCCCTGGGATGCCATCATTTCCTTATTTTCTCTCCAAGCCCAAGACATTCCACAACTCTCTCTCTCATCGGGATTCTCCCTGTTGGTGAACACAAGGTATACTAATCGTGTATTGCTTCCCGTAGAGCCAAACATACACATATGGTTGTGTTAACAAGTTTACATTCGAGCACACTGGGAATTTGAGTTTACTTGTCTTTAAAATGGGTTAACAGTAGTACCTAACCCACACAGCCATTGCCAAGTACTCAACCTGCAGGGTCCTTGCCAAGATGAAATCGAATAGTGCATGTGAGGGACGCCTGGGTGCCTCAGTTGGTTAAGCATCCAACTTCAGCTCAGGTCATGATCTCACAGTTTGTGAGTCTGAGCCCCGTTTTGGCCTCTGTGCTGACAGCTCAGAGCCTGGAGCCTGCTTCCGATTCTGTGTCTCTCTCTCTTTTGACCCTCCCCTGCTGTGCTCCATCTGTCTCTGTCTCTCTCCATGATAGAATTTTAGCAAATGAAAAATAGAGTTCTCTGGAGAGAGATTACTGAGAACACTAGAGAGCTCACATATTAAGACCTCATTTTTATGGGGAAAAAGTATAAAGTCTTCTGTTTTGCCCATGCGAGTCGAGAAGTCTCTAGTGTTCTGCCATCCTTTGCTTGAGACTTATACACTTGAGGAGGAGTACGCCGCCTCACTGGTAAGATGAGAACTAGCCTCGAGAGCCACAAAGATAAAAAAGTAATGCGAACAAGTAACAGACACCTAGCGCGGCGCGAGGCATGGGCTGAAAGGTAGTTGCTGTTACCATCGGGGATCTGGAAAGCCGGGAGAGAATGGTGCGTTCTCGTTTTACTTCTGGTGGTGTCATCTCTGTCTGTGGCCCGGGCATCTCTGTTCTCTTACTCACTGCCACTGGCCACCCAAGGCCTGCAGTCTCTTGGGTTCACAGTGGGTGGCGGGGAGCCATTTAACCTGCCAGGTAGGTTGTGTGTGGTAGACTTCATGCTCTGGAAAGGGCGGTGTAGCCTGCTGTGATTCTGGCACCACGCATGGTTATTCTTGGAATAACAACAAGGAACCAGCAGCCCCAAAGACCGGGATCCTACCCGAACCGTTTGGGACCTGAGAGGTCATCCTAGTCGTGCCAGATGAGGCTGCTCTTGGGCGTGCGAGGAACTGGCGTGGGGAGCGGATTTGAAACACGTACCCAGTTCACTTGGGGTTAACTTAAGCAACCAAAGAGAGTTTTCCAGTAATATCATTAGGCACTAGAGGGGAACTGAAAACAGAAACTCTACTAAGGATGATCTGTGGTACAGTGAGTTTTGGTAATTTGAAGAAGTGCCCCGCAACCTTAAATGTCTAGCAATGGGTAGCGCTAAAATGGGAAACATTTTCACATAAAAAATCGAGATAGAACCAGAAGGGCCAAGATAATAATGGCCACAAATGATTTTATGTTGAAATGGACTTCAACACTTCTCTTCTGTGATGTGCCCAGGCTTTGCTTCGTTGGGCTGCGCTGGGTCTGTGCAAGACCCCCCTCCCTGTATTGCGGAGCTCTGTGGAACTGTGCACTGTGCTCCTCCATTTCTTGTGTACCTTTTGTACTGAAGCCTTTGTAAATGGTCCCAGTGGTTTTCTGCAGGTGCTGTACAGACTCTTCGTGGATAGGCCCTGGGTTCTTACATTGGCTACAGTACTGTCATTCTGAAAGCATATTTATTTTACAGTTTTTTAGATTTGGAGGGTTTGGGTGTTTTTTTAATGTTATTTATTTTTGAGAGAAAGAGAGTGCAAGTGGGGGAAGGGCAGAGAGAGAGGGAGACACAGAATCTGAAGCAGGCTCCAGGCTCTGCGCTGTCAGCACAGCTTGACACAGGGCTCGAACCCACGAACCGTGAGATCATGACCTGAGTCGTATGCTTAACTGACTGAGCCACCGAGGTACCCCTGGAGGGTTTTTTTTTTTTTAAAGCAACATTTGCTTTATGTTCCAGATATATTCATTTTTTCAGCCATTTATAATAGCATCAGGTTATAAAAATGAAGAAATATTAGCCTTTGAAAGCCCTGTAACCTAGTTTGAACCGATCAACTCCTTAAGTAATGTATTTGTGACATGTACACGGTATGTTAACTAACTTGAATCTAAGTAAATTAGGAAATATATCTCTATATATTTGTGACGCTGTAAGATAGTGAATTTTCAGGAAGAGTCGCATACGAGACGAAGAAGGATTATGAGTGGCCTGTGGCATGTAACTTCCGTCCTCTTAGTCTCAGTAAGCAATCGGGGCAGAGACTTTACCTATTACAGAGAAGCAAAAGTACGGGTGCCTGGATGGCTCAGTCCGTTAAGCGTCCAAATGTTGATTTTGGCCTAGAGCATGATCTCAAGATTGTGATACTGAGCCCTGCACTGGGCTCTGTGCTGAGCATGGAGCCTGCTTAAGATTCTCTCTCTCCCTCTTCCTCTGCCCCTTTCCCCACTAATACTCTTGTTCTCTCTCTCGCTCTCGCTCTCAAAAAAGAAAAAAGTATAATTAACAATGTGCCTTAGTAAATCAAGGATGTGAACACCAGCTTCATATTCACACACGTATATGACAGCTGTAAGGCCTGATTCCAGCCCTCGCAGACTTTGCCGTCTGGCGCCTGCACCAAATGACACAGTACTTATGAAGCGGTAATGAACGCTTCCCGGTAACAAATACAAAATAGTCGATTGCATTGAGTGGAGATTTTGAGAACGAGATCAGAAGAGTAAAGTGCCTTCAAGAACTCATGCTTTAGGGGCACTTTGAAGGCTGCGTAGGATTTAGAGGAGCAGGTGGAGAGGGGAGGGCTTGTATGAAGGAGCCCCCTTCCAGTACAGGTGGGAGCCTGTCAGTGAATGGTGTGTGACGGGTGGGGGGGGTGGGGGTGGGAAGGGAGCGGTCCCCTGTGCAGGGGGCGGTGTGGGTGGAAGGGAAGTCTCTGGCTGTACCAGGCAGAGTCTCTGGCACAGGGCCCCGTGGGCGATGGCTTTGTCCTCTGTGCTCCCAGAGCTCAGGCGCCAGCCAGTGTGGAAGGTGGCAGCGTCCGTACCGCTTTTGATGAGGAGGCGGGGAGGAGGGCACATTCAAGTAGGTGGAACGTCTGCGCTGCGTTGGAGGGAGGGGTGAGGAGGAGAGAGTGCCCATCACTGGCATCTGGTAAGGGCGGGACCAGAAGCTCTGAAATCTTTGACCTCCGTGCAGACATAAGCAGGGCTGCATAGCCTGTTTCCGAGCTGCCGAGCGAGCTAGAAGTGAGGAAGTGATGCCCGTTAAGCTTCGCTCAGTGTACGGAGTGTTGCCACAGGGCGTTGGCGGGAGTCCCCCATGGGACTCTTGCTGTGGCCTTGTCTGGGCCAGAGGAATGGGCAGATGGCCAGGATGGGGGTGTGGGCTGGGCCAGCGGCCTAGGATGGACATGAGGGATTCTGAGGAGAACATCATTGGGCTTTGGAAACTGTCTGGAATTGGCAGCTACCAGAAAAGGATAAATAAAAAATAAGATAATTTAGTGGCCTCTGCCTTATCTCTACTTAACCCTCCCCATGGCACCTCGTACCTGACACCCCCGACACCTCACATTCCCCCCCCCCCCCCCCCCCCCCCCCCCCCCCCCCCCCCCCCCCCCCCCCCCCCCCCCCCCCGCGCTCTCCTGCCACCTGAAGCCCCTCCCGCTGCCCCACCTGCACTTGACAAGCTCCTCTTTCTTTTTGCCTAAGGCCTTTCTTCTTATTCCCTTGTAAGCGAGTGGGGATTCGCACTGGAGCCCCCTGGCCGTGCAGGAGGCGTGGCGGCCACATGGAGGTCTACTCTGTCAGGGGATGTTGGGGCTCAGCCTCGGTCCGGCTCTCCTAGAGAGTAAGGGCAGAGGGGAAGGAGAGACACAGCAGAAGGATGGCTGATCTGAACAGCCCACTAAGCCACATCTGCCTTAAGCCTGAATTCCCAGACAATGAGAGAGCACCCTCCTTTGGACCAGGGATGAGGAAAGGGGTGGAGAGATGGGTGGGCCACTGTGTGGACAGGAGATTCTAGACACACAGAGCATTGCAGCGAGGTGAGAAAGTGTGGCTTGACCTTGGAGGAGCAACCGGAAGGGAACTCAGGGTCAGGTAAATGCTTTCTCTCCCTGACAACACAGGTAGTGTTTCAAGATCTAGAAGAGGCAGGGGTGTGAGAGACAGGAGGGAATGAGTGGGAATGAGGCTTGGGGACAGGAGGGGACAAGCAGTGGTTCTTAGAGTACTTGTCCTGTCAGGGTACAGATGTGTGTTGAAGATTCAGCCCATGTAAAGTTTGGGATTCAGGGATGGGTTTAGAGCAGCACCGTCCAGGAGAAAGAGAATGTGAGCCACACAAGGATTTTAAATTTTCTGGTAGCCATATTTAAAAAGGTAAAAAGAAACAGGTGAAATGAACTGTACTAACATATTTCATTCAGCCAAATAAATCAAAGTATCATTTCAACATGTCAGCAATATAAAAATTACTGATGAGACATTTTACATTATGTTTTTGTAGTAATTCCTTAGATCTGGCATATTTTTTACACCTACAGGACATGTCTTTCGGGACCAGGTACATTTCAGATGCCCAACGGCAACATATGGCAGGTGCCACCATATTGGATAAGACCGAGTTAGGGACAAGGAGGGGCCCAGCTCACAGCAAAACCTCTAGTGAGGCAGGAATAAAGCTCTCCCCTCTGGGGAGCCGAAACCTCAAGTTTTAGCTTCTTCAGCTACCAGTGAGAATCTTTTTTTAAGATTTTATTTTGAAGTAATCTCTGCATCCATTGTGGGGCTCGAACTCAAAACCTTAAGATCAGGAGTTGCATGCTCTATCACCTGAGCCAGCGGGTGCCCCGCTTCTGGTGAGAATTTAATGTCACTGTGATTTGTATGCGTGGTCAACCTGAGTACACGCCACGCTCTTCCTTTCAGCTCAGATGAGCTGTACCCTGCCCGTGGTTGACTTGTGCTCATGGAGGTAGGGCTTTGGAACTAGGAAGCGGTATTGAAGGGAGCCCTAGTCACTTCTTGGGCTCAGTTCCCAGCACCAAGATTTACCAGCTGTGAGTCACTGAGTGCATCAGGTACCTTTCTGTGCCTCAGTTTTCTGATCTCTAAAATGGGGATAGCAATCACAAATTTTATTATAGGAAATTCTCTACTTACCATTAGAGTTGTTGTAAGAATTAAATGTGGACAGCTGACCCAGTTATGGCTTAATGAATAAATTTTAAATTTTTAAAAACATATTTTATTCTTTTTTGAGAGACAGAGACAGAATACTAGCAGGGTAAGGGCAAAGAGAGAGGGAGATACAGAATCCAAAGCAGATTCCAGGCCCTGAGCTGTCAGCACAGAGCCCGACATCGGGCTCAAACTCACAGACGGCAAGATCATGACCTGAGCCGAAGTTGGATACCTAACCAACTGAGCCACCCAGGCACCCCTGCTTAAGAAATAAATTTTAAAAGAAGATGTTTAGATGACTTTGTTTGAGTCCACATTCATCATCATTATAGACCAAAAAAAGAAACTTTTCCAGGGAGTATAACTTTATGAAGTGTTATTTGAATTTGTATTTTAAACACAAACCTGCCTCCTTTAATTTTGGACTTTACTTCGGAAAAATAGGAAAACACAAAGTTTCACATCTAGTAAATTAAAATATACAAAGCAATGATCAACCGGTTATCTTAGGATACACCGTAGGGTGAGTGTCTTTGCCACTTGGGACAGCCCACTGGAACCTGAGACTCTGGGTTTTCTCACACGTGCGCCGTGGACACAAGGCAGCTTGGTTCCACTTACATCCCAAATTGGAAACACTTCTTCATTAAGACTCTCTCAGTGACGAGGCTGGTGGAATGGAGTCGGGGACGAGGGGAAGAGGAACAAGGGAGCTACTTGCTGAGGAAACCTGTAACGGCCACCACTCACGGGTCCTTTATGTGTCCTCCAGAGTCCCATTTTTCAAAGGAGCGCCTACAGTCACCCCAGTGTCCCCAAGGAGGGCATCATGACCTACCTACCTGCCTGCCTATGTCCAGCTCACCCCTTGCCACTGGGCCCCAGGTTGACTGTCGCCCATAAAAGAGGAAAATGGGCCTGATACAAATGTTAAGTCTGCAGGGCCTCATTTTATTTATCATATCAGAAAAGAACAATGTTGTGTGGGGTCACGGTCAAAATAGAAGCGACCTTGCTTGTTCACAAAAGCTCAACTCCTGGAGATAAGGGGGGCAAAATAATAGAGTACAGCGGAAAGAGTGGAGTGTAATTATTTGTCGCTTGTCAAGTGAAGCCCTTTCAAGCCCCAAGCGATTCAAATCTGGGAGCTCCGCACAATCCTGTAAACTAACCACAGCCAGCATCAGAGCGATCTCCCCTGGCCCGCAGACAGCCCTGAAATTGCCTCAGTTTGTCATGCACCGAGCATGCCAGCCTCACACGACATCATTTGGTTGCAAATAGGCCTGCTCCCCGGCCCCCAGAACACATTCGCTGGTATCTGACTCTCGACCTGTGATTTGTCATGTCCTGGCTGCTATCAGTGCTCTGTAATTTTAATAGGTTCTGATGGTTTCCTTGTAGAAACATAGGATGCGTCTGGTGTGGGCGTAGGACGTGGGAGAGACGCTGCTGGCAGAGGACAACAGGAGTGAGTCCAGAGAACCTGGAGATTCGTTTTATTTCATTACAAATTGGTTTTAGGTTAGAAGGTTGTCTTTTCTGCATTAAAAAAACAAAACTAACTCCCTGCACAGTTTAATGACTGTAACACATACCGCGTGTTTTTATCTTTAAAGCAGTGTCCTCCTTAGGAAGGTATTGCCGGCCTCAGTCTCGATGTTTGGAAATCACAGCTGTCAGTATGGAATCTGTCGCACGTCATACGTCATGGAGCCCCCCTGGTGCTCGGAACGTGGTCCAAGGACCAGCACCAGCGTTGGGAGCTTGTTGGAACACAGACTGTCAGCCCCCAGCCCGGATCTACCAGAATCTCCATTCTCCCAAGATCGCCAAGGGATGTGTGGTGCATTCGATCCAGTTTGGGAAGCTGAGAAACTCAGGCTTAGAGCACAGACTCCAAAGAGTCTGAGAGAGCGGTGTTGAAAGTCCATCTTTCTGGCTCAGTACATTTGACTCCAGGTCTGTTCTGTCAGTTGTCACGTCCCATTGGAGCAGGGATGGCGTAACCACATCACATGGCTCTTTTGATGATTCAATTCAGCCATGAATACACAGAGATAGAAAGGTCTCTTCCTCTACCTCAGTCTGTTTACACAGTGCTTGACATGGGGACGCTGTGCTGTGAAGGAAAGAGGCAGTCCCTCCAGGGACTTCACCTTGAGAGCGTGAAATTTGGTCTCATAATTTCCACATTCTGTGGATTATGAACTTTCTAGATGAACTGTACCTGAATGTGGCTACAGTTAGTGGCCCTCCGTACATAATCACTTATCTTGTTTTATCTATTTTGGGAGAGAGAGAGACCTCAAGAGCAGGGAAGGGGCAGAGAGAGAGGAAGAGAGAGGATCCTAAGAAGGTTCACTGCTGTCAGCGCAAAGCCTGATGTGGGGCTTGAACTCCATAACTGCGAACTCATGACCTGAGCCAAGATGAGGAGTCAGACGCTCAACTGACTGACCCACCTAGGCACCCAGTCACTTATCTTGTTGACCTGTGTCTCAGGGCATCATCCCATCATGATCTAGAATGGGTAGTAGAGCCATGGACAGTGCCTGCTGCCTGAAGCAGGGTATGAAATGCACCTGCTGACTCCTGGAGGTGGGGCTCAGTACCATCTCAGCATCTGCGGGTTCTGTTTCCAGAGCCCTGTCCTGGCCTCCTGCCTTCTGGTCCCGCCCAGTGTGGGAGAAACTCCTGCCCTTGTCCCTGTGCTCTGTGCTCTGGTCCCATTGTGGGTACTCAGGGCTCTCTCTGCTCCCGGCATCCCCTGATGGTCACAGGCACTTTCTCCTAGTATGGACCCGTGTGGGGAAGTCCAGAGACAAAAGATAACAGCCAGATATGACACAACTTTTTTTTTTCTTGAAAAACTCTATTTTCCTCTTCTTTCCTCTCTGTTTTTTTTCTCTCATGATAAATCTCTTAATCTCTGTCTGTAAATGTAAAACTTTCAGCTCACTGGCTTTTAAAATGAGGAATAACAGCATATAAATTTAGTCAGTCGTGCCACTGAAAAATAGAATTTATTTCCATAGCTGGAGTAGTTCAGGAATTGGGGGTGGGAGGATGTCTGTGGAGGAGTGGGAGGGCCGGGCTGAGAGACAGAGGGATGGTGAGGAGGAGTGGGTATCGCAGATCAAGGGCCAGGGGGGCAGGGCAGGGAGAACCGGACTACAGAGCAGGGAGTGTCCGGCTGCCTGGAGGAAGGGTCTCGGGTACTGCATTTCGTTCGGTCAAAGTCAGCTAGCTTATCAGTGTTGCAGAAGGTAGGAGGGAACTCTCCTTTCTTCAGCCCCCGCTCCTCATCCAGAAACGGCACGGGAAAACTTGCGTGTATGTATGTTTCCACAGAGGTCCCCACATTTCAAATCCGTGACCCCTACAAGAGTTGAGAATCAGTCCAGATCCCAGGTCCAAACGGCCTTCCTGTTGAAGATGAAGCTGTTCACGGAGTTGTATTTGTGTTCTGCTGAAACATTTCCCTTTTTGGTAAGCCCTGTTATTAACGTAGTGGTCCCTTTCTGTATTTGCTCATTGGTTAATATCTGGTTAAATCTCCCGATGTCTTAAAATGAACAAACGGCGTGTTTTCCTGAGTATTACATTTTTTTTTCTTTTTACATTTCAAGCTGACTTGATTAATTGGTTGCCTCCGTGATGGTTAGCTCCTGCCATAACTCCGTGAACTTCTATTAATGTCTAGGCATTGCATTAAAGTGTTAATGCATCCAGAAAGCTTTCAGAACTGTCAGAAATGTATTACTCAAGATGGTCACATCATTGATTCTTAGGCTGGAACTTTGCTTGGATGGACTGATAAATATTTTCTGTGGCAGCGTCATCCGTTCTGTAGAAAAAGCAGATTTAGTGTCACAGTGCTAATGAACACAACTTGATTTATTCAATTGAACATATAAATGTCCATTTTAACTTAGGAAATTAGAATTTGGAAGTGTTAGGTAGGAAACACATTTTCTAACTTTTCCTTGGGTTCCTGTAGGAATACGTTGGTGTGGCATGAATTGTGGACTGTTTCTCGGCTTATTGCTCTGTTGAATTAGCCTCAGTTGTCTCTTTATCTGACAAAACATATGTCAGACAATTCCTTTCTCTCAGTTAAGTCTGCTTTCAGTAATTACAGCCCCAATGGCAGTTAACTCACCTTAAACTTAAATAATGGGGAATAAGCAATAGAGGGGTGCCTGGCTGGCTCATGCGGTGGAACATGCAACTCTTGATCTCAGGGTCGTGAGTTTGAGCCCCACCTTGGGCGAGGGAGCCTACTTAAGAAAAATAAAATTAAAGAGAATAAGCAGTAGAGACTAAGCACATCAGGTCGGGATGAAGAGGAAGGTTCTGACTGAAGGGTGGAGAAGGCGTGTGTGATGGAGGAGGACGGATGCCCAGGTGTCAAGTAGCGGGCAGCCGGGCGCTTACCTGGAGCAGAGAGCATCTCCGTGCTGGGGGGTCCAGTGGCAGGTCTGGAGCCCCCCTGAATGGATAGCTGAAGATTCATACCCGTCCTCTGCTGAAAGCCAAATGCTTTTGCACCAACGCTTCTCCTTCTGACGGTTGTACCCGGTAGGCACATGTATTCTCACACCTCCACTGGCCATTTCAGAAGCATTTTTGCCTTTTTGTGGAAAAGGATATATTTGAAATAGGAGTTGTGTAAACTGTTTAGAAGTGAACAGGTCAAAGAATTCGGTTTTTAGTTTTATATTTTTTAAGCTCATGTGTTTATTTTGAGAGAGAGAGAGAGAGAGAGAGAGAGAGAGAATCCCAAGCAGGCTCTGTGCTGTCAGCCCAGAGCTTCACAGGGAGCTCAAACCCACGAACCATGAGATCATGACGTGAGCCAAAGTCGGACACTTAACCCACTGAGGCCACCCAGGCGCCCTTTATAATGCCTTCCTATCTGGGACCCTCCTGGGCCTGTTGAGAGTACCCGTTCTTGTTTTTGAATGTGGACGTGGATTTGTTATTTTAAAATATGAACATCTATTGCACATATTAGCCCCAAAACAGTGTACCAGGCATTGTGGGCAGTTAAATAATTTAGTACGATGAACTATTAAGAAAATTCGCAAAGATTATTTCATTTAAGTTAGTCCTCAGTCCCATGCAGTAAGCACGAGTAATCAGTAGTTGTTTATTTCTTGTAGAAAATGTAAGGGTGTTGCCTGCCTGTGTGTGCTGGGGGACACTTTACATGTTATAAGGTTGAAAATTTTAATGAATCTTAGAGAAAAATGCTTAAAAAATGAATGTTTTAAAAATAAGTAGCTTGGGGCACCTGGGTGGCTCAGTCAGTTGAGCGTCTGACTTCGGCTCAGGTCATGATCTTGTGGTTTATGGTTCAGGCCCCGCGTTGTTGGGCTCTGTGCTGACAGCTCAGAGCCTGGAGCCTGTGTCAGATACTGTGTGTCCCTCTCTCTCTGTCCCTCCCTGTCTTGCATTCCATCTCTTTCTCTCAAAAAATAGAATAAATGTTAAAAAAATTTTTTTAAATAAAGAAAAATAAAAAGAATTATACTTGACATTTAACAACATAAATTCTGCAAAATAGAAATTTAATAAAACCGTCGTATTTCTTGTTTCAGAAAAAAACCCCCAAAATATGTATGTGTGCATATGTGTGTGTGTGTGTGTGTGTGTGTGTAATGATAACATCGTATTTGGGAATTCAGAACCGAGGAGAAGCCCCCAGCCTGTACTCACGCAGCCAACCAGCTTAACCCTGTACCAATCAGGTTTTTCATAACCATGTGCCCTGACCTAAATGGATGAGTAGGCAGTTAAGAAATCAATGGGTTTTAAGGACAGAGTTTTGGAGGAGTCTGGGTTTTGGAAAAATAAGAGTAAAAGTGCTGAAATAGAACTGGATATAGTGTGCGCGAGAGGACGGGAGGGTGAGGTTCTGAGCAAGGGGTAGATCTCACAGGTGTCGGGAGTGTGGCCGCAGGCGAGAAGGAGTGTAAGGAGATGCTGGAGCTTCATGGTTGGCAGCTTCGGCTTGACCTCGAGTAGACCAGAGGTATTTAATGGATTTCTGACATTGGGGAGGCGTTCATTTTTAGTAATTTATATATGCCCTTGTGGAAGAAAATCAGCGTTTTAGTGGAGTTTTATCTTTACTTTGATTACTAACACATTTCCATCATTTTATTTTATTTTTTAAATTTTATTTATTTTTTTAAAGTTTATTTGGAGAGAGAGCATGAGAGTGTGAGCTTGGGAGAGGCAGAGAGAGAGGGAGAGAGAATCCCAAGCAGGCTCTACCCTGACAGTGCAGAGCCCAGTTTGAGGCTGGAACCCACAAATCGTGAGGTCATATCCTGACCTTACTTAGCCGACTGAGCCACCCAGGTGCCCCTCTATTTTAATTTGTGTTTTCCGATCAGTAGGCTTCCTTCCTGCCTCTTTCTCCTTTCCTGTCTTCTATTGGATGGATAGTTTCCTCTATCTCTCTTTTCTATGTACCTCCTCCGACATTCTGCAAGCTATAAATTTTAGAATATTTAGTGTTAAAAATTTAACATTTATTCTCTGTTGTATAAATTCCTCATTATTTTTATCTTTCTCCTGAGCAAAGCAAGGACCTTAGCACACCTTAAAAATTGTACCCTCATCCCATTTCTCTTTATATTAGTTGGGTGTGTGTGTGTGGAAATCTAGAATGCTTGCTCAAATTTTTAAATGGAATTATTTTAACAAACATTTTATTAGTATCTTACTTTTTCCCCTGCATCCCAGTTTTTCCCACATTTATTTGCTGTACAGTATAGTTCCTTTACTTGTAAACAAGGATCTCTGATGATAAACATTAATCAAACAAAAAAGGGAAAAAAAGGTCTTAATTTTGCTCATCGTCTTGGTTGATGGTTTAGCTCCATTCAGAAGTCTTAGATTTATCAGCACTTTGAATATATTTCTTGGTTATCGTCTGCATTTTTTGTTGCTGATAAAGTCTGCAGTTAGCCTAAGTGTCATTTAGCTCTAAATAAGCGGATTTTCTCTCTAATGGCTTTTGAGATTTTTCCCATCTTTGATGTTCAGCATTTTCAATAGAGTATGTCCAGGAGGTTATTTATTTATTTACTTAAGTTTATTTATTTTGAGACACACACACACAGACACACACACACACAATTCCCAAGCAGGCTCTGCACTGTCAGCCCAGAGCCTGACGCAGGGCTCAAACCCAGGAACTGTGAGATCATGACCTGAGCCAAAATCAGGAGTCAGATGTTCATGGGGCCTCTCGGAGGCTCAGTCAGTTACATGTCTACTTCAGATCAGGTCACGATCTCATGGTTTGTGTGTTCGAGCACCGTCAGCACAGAGCCTGGAGCCTGCTTTGGATTCTGGGTCTCCCTCTCTCTCATTCATGATCTCTCTCTCTCTCTCTCTCAAAAATAAATAAACATTAAAAAAAAAAAGTCATATACTCAACCAGCTGAGCCACCCAGGCGCCCCGAGAATTTATTTTATGTATCCTTCTCCTTTGTACACTTGACACTTTATTTTTCATTCTGAAGACTCATGTCTTTATTGAATTCTGGGTCATTTTTTGCACTGAGAAAGACTTATAGATGTATAAAGGGGCTTCTCAACCTCTCCTTCACACCGTGTTTTACTCTTTCCTGCTTTTATTTCGTGTTCAGATCTCTTCCACACCACCATTGCTCTTCTCGTTGTTGCCTAATGTGTTGCTAAACTGACAGACTGAGTTCTTAACTTCAGTGATGGTGTTTTTCACACCTAGGATTCATATTTGGTCCTTTTTCGTGCCTACCTATGTATGTTTCATTTGATGTGCTTTTGTATTTTATTTTAATTCCAACGTGCTTTTCTTTTATGCTTTTATAGTTTTAAAAAAATTTGGGGGGGGAAGTGCCTGGGAGTCTCAGGGGTAGGGGCAGAGAGAGGAGACACAGAATCCAAAGCAGGCTCCAGGCTCTGAGCTATCAGCACAGAGCCCAATTCGGGGCTTGAACTCACAAACTATGAGATCATTACCTGAGCCAAAGTTGGATGCTCAACTGACTGAGCCACCCAGGAGCCTCTATACTTCTTTATCTTTTCTAATGGATGCTCTTTCTCCCTTTCTTCTTTCATCCCTTTGAACATATTAAGTCTTTACATTTTTTGGATTGTTACTTGCATTTTCCTCCCGTCATTGTTTGTTGATTGTTCTCACTAGGTTTAGAGTTCAGTGTGCACACTTACTTTGAGAGAGAGTCCCCTCCCTTGCACCCTCCGTGTCTGGTGGTTTGGTGGATTCCCATCCCCTCTGCCCCACCTTCCTGGTTTCCAGTTTGCTCCAGGCTGCCATCATTTAGTGAGGGACAGAGTAGAGCACGGAGACACAGGAGAGCTTCGGTTGTGCGGAGCCTGATGTCCTGAGTGTAAATCCTGGCCCTCGTGATTACTTGTGTGCTGTGTTGGGTGTACTGTTTACCATTTCTGCGCTTCAGTTCCTAATCTGTCAGATGAGGATAACGATAGTATCCATGTGAACCGATCATCTTGAGAGGAGTGTCTGGCACATAGTAAACCCTTAATAAATGTTCTGATATATCGGCAAAATGGGAGAGCCAGAGAAAACCAACAGGACTTCTCCCAGTACATGGTGTACTTGACCGCCCCGGCCACTCGGGCTGCCTTGGATATGCAGCCTTGTCTAGGCTGTAGCTCTGGGTGGCAGCAATCATCTTCTGTTTCAGGCATTCAGTGATCCTCGTTCTCATTACGGGCTTTTGATCCCCGTGACACCACAGGAAACGGAGTATCAGCCCCCTGTGCGTACCTCTGCTCTTGGCATTCAGCAGAGGGGCTGGGACCAGAGGGGAAATATGTTTAACTTTATTTTTAAATAATTTCATCTATACAGAAAAGTTTCAGAGTCATACAAAGAATTCTCATTTCTGTATAACCAGATTCATCAAATTTTTAACATTTTGCTGCTTTTGCTTTATCATCCTGTCCTCTGTTATATATATATATGTACTTTCTTTTCTTTTTTAAAAAGTTTATTTATTTTTTGAGAGAGAGAGAGAGAGAGAGAGAGAAACAGCGTGCATTGCGGAGGACCAGCCCACGCACCCCAGTCGAACGGTCCCCTAGTAGGTGGTTGGTGTCGGCGAAATATCTATAGGAAGGAAGACAGGCAACATGAATGGTGGTAAAACCACACTTTACTAAGAAAGTCAGTGTCTTTTATGCCATAGGGGTTTTACACATTTTTTTTCTCTTTAATGATTACAAAGCTTATGGTCCTTGAGAGAGTAAAAACATGCCCTGGGAAGGATCTTTTTTTTTATCACAGAAAAGAGAACAGCCGTGAAAACAGAAGTAAATAAAACAGGAATGAGGGAGTCTGTCTCTCAAAGAATCTTCTTTTCTTCAAGGTCCTTTAGCAGTTATGTCTGGGCAAGACGCTTATCATTCAAGGGGTTAATTTTAGACAGAGGATTGTTTTTGCCCCAACAGCAGGCAATGAGCTGGGAAC
>PJEM01017112.1:0-22736 GCA_004023845.1 Helogale parvula | reverse complement strand
AGAAAAAGTGAGGGACTGAATTTGGAAAAGAAAAAGAGGGTGCAAAAGCCCAATAGGGGAGTGAAGAAGGCAGTGACAGAATGGAAACAAAAACAGGATTCCAAAACTCACCTTGATCAATACCCTTGGATACTGACTACTAGGTGTCCCAGGTCCTTGCACACAATGTTTTCACAATGACTGGCATCTAATGACCAATCCAGGGCCAAGGAAAATGTTAGCAAAAAATAATTCCATGTTGCTTAGTATCAAAATTTTATTATCGTTAATAACTTCGAAACTGTGAGGCACTCAGAAAGTGGTTTATTTCACCGAAAACATTGACTTCAGGATAACATCTCTTTGGTTGAGGTACATCTAGAGTCAAAGGTTAGGGACCTGGAGAAGGCATACATATATACATCACCCGGAGCAGATTTCTGTTCTGAAATAGTTATTGACCAACTTTGCAGATGAAGCAACTGAAAACAGCGGAGGTGTTAGGAAATTTGTCTTATGATAAAAGGTTTTACTTGGCATATGAGAAATATCCTGCTTCCCACTTTTTACTATTCAAATATACATTGCTTTCTCTCACGTCATTTCATAAGCACATATACACTGAAGTGACAGCATATACCTATAGACCACAGATCACATTGCCTACTCTATCTAAAATAGGGATTTTTTTTTTAAAAAGGTACTTTTAAACCAACATTTTGATAACTTAAAAGAGTTTTGTGGAAGTGCCTTAGGAAGGATGACAACAGTAGGCTGGAGGTTGAACAGTAAGTAGGCTTTGGGCCCTAACCCTGCGTCAGCTAGAAACTGCTCTCATTTGTTTTAGATAGTGGAGCATTATGGTTATGTTCTCCCTTTTGGAATCTGGTTCTACCATTAACAAAATTTGAAACCCACTGTATGGATGGCTTAGGATATGAATTTGGTTAACATTTAAATACTTGGACCAAAATCCTTCATGATGGGTCAAGAGGTGTACAGAAACAGCGAATACATAAGGACCATAAACATGGATATTTGGAGTCTCAAATGATCACGAGTGGCTAATACTGAGAATGGCTAAGGGAGAGGATGTGGGCAGGCAAGTAGACACTGAAGTTACTGTCAACTAAATGAGATACTATGGTTACTGCATCACAGCTGCTCTGGGGAAATCAGGTTTAACCCGTGAACGCTGACAGATCTGCCTTCAAGGACACTGAAGCTAGAACTGTTGTTAAGTGGCCCTTCAGAGATGATGTGCTTCGCTTTCCTCAGAACCACTTTGCTACCGAATCCTCTGATCCTGCCCTGCGGTGACTGCTCTCCGACAGTCTGTGACCTTGGGCAGTACCCTGCCACCAAATGAGCATGAAGTTGTGCTGTAAAGTTTTCCATGAAAAATGGCATCAGGCCAAGGTCTCTTTTTTCATTCCTTTAAAAATTCTGTATAGCCGGGGAGTGCTCTCAATTAACTGCATCTTTTGAATCTGTTCAGTGGCTTAAACTTGGACCAGTCTCTAAATGCCAAATATGTGAGTGAGTTACTCACATGAGCCAGATAATCAACTAAGACTCCCAGGTACATCTCTGCGGTTCAGCTGCAAGCCTGTGGCCCAAAGATCACCTAATTCAGGCATGGCCAACAGGCATTCAATACCTGCTCCAAAGTTCTAGAAGTAACTTAGGTCATGGAATAAAACTTGCTCATGAGTCTCTTTGAGGCAATCAGCAATTCAGTTAATTCACTGAAGAAAAAATGACTGTGATGTTTACTTTCATTAAGTCTATGCTCATGATTTTACAGCAAAGCAAGTAAAAAACAAGTATCACACATGAAATGAGATTCAGTTAACACTGACAGGTAAGGTATTAAAAACAAATGCTTGACTTGGAAATTTAACTTTATTTACAAATGTTCTCCTATAAACAAAGATGGCATTCTGTCCCTTTAAACTATCATAACTAAGAATTTCCAGAAAAACCATTTACATAGTTTTAATCTTCCTGCATAAAACTGTATTATGGGATGAGCAAATATGGGATGGTCTAAGACATAATAACAAAACAAAAAACTTATCTAGCATGAATCTATATTGACAGACAGAATAAAGAATTATACCCCTTAATGTCCTACTCCAAAAAATGGAAACATGATAATTTGGGGGAGAGGCAAATGCTTCACAAAAGTCTTACATAGTATAGTTTAACTGTGATCATTCAGGATTGCTCTTGCTGCCTGATATTTATGCAGATTTTAAAAAATAAGTCATTACTGAAAAAAGGGCATAGACTTTTTTACACATATTTTCCTACCAATAGAAATCTGTAGATAGTGGTCTGTTCTCATCATTCAGGCCAATTAATAAAATAACAAATGCATGAAAAGAACTTAAAAACACAATCATCATCTGACTATCTGACTTACAAAATTAGAATTCTCCCTGAATCAGAGAGTATTGCTCAATAGTTCTATAAATTTGATTCTGTTACAGCCAAGATGATATACAGACAAAATAAAGAGTTCAAAGTAAAATTATTCAAATTACCTGCTAATTATCATTTCATCTGTAGTAATCACTTTTTTAAAATTCTTTAAATTTTATGTAGGAAGATAATCACTCTCCCATCATAGCCAAGTCACAAGGAACTGCAGAACACTGAAAAAAAATTTATCCCTGAGAAGTGAGAGAGAAAAATCTCTATAAACATATAAGTGACAGACCTGTACCCTTTTAACAATCTTTACCATACCATGAACTTCTATTAACAGTTAGCAATCAAATGCATTCCAATCCTGGCTAGTTACCGCCTCTGATGACCTAATTTTTTATAATGAAATTATAAATGCAACATTTGTAAAAAATCAGATAAATAGGGACTCTGGTTTTATTGTCAGGTTTACATTTTTGTCAAGTGCAAGGACGACCAGCTAAGACACGGATATTCCAATAATGACCGAAGTAGTAACTTCTGCTGGCATCTCTTCTTCTGAGTTTCCATTTCCCCCACTGTTCTTCATCCAAATAATAAGAGTAATACAATTGCAACTGAGTTTATTATTATCAATGGCACTGCAAAGAAAACAAAAGTTTATTACTATAAAGAAAACAGCAGGAAAAAACTAATAGTTACTAGCATCCAGGAAGATGAAAATATCTATCAATGTCATTCATAATCATGTTGCAAATAGTTGAAATGAAGGAACATGCAACTGGATCATAAGATCCAAAACTTATTTTGGAGAGGGCTTGTGTGACTGGGGTAAGGGTCACCTGGCGCAACCGGAACAATACGAAGCAGGTGTGAACTGCGCTAGTGCAATGCTGGGACACAGAAGCACAGCAGGCCCAGGCAGCACGCCCATACGGCTGTGACGCTTGACATTACAAAAAGAGCACGGGGAGCCTGGGTGGCTCAGTCGGTTAAGCATCCAACTCTTGATTTCACTTTGGGTCATGATCTCACAGGTTGTGAAATTGAGCCTCACCCTGAGTGGGGCTCCATGCTGGGTAGAGCTGGGTATGGAGCCTGCATGAGAATCTCTCCCTCTCCTTCGACCCCTCCCTTGCTCTCTCTCTCTCTCTTTCTCTCTCAAACAAACAACAACAAAAGCAAATAAAGAGCAAAGAATACTCCAGTTTACCACTAAATTTCTTTTCCTAAGTTTTATTTATTTAATTAATCTCTACACCCCCCATGGGGCTCGACCTCATGCCCCTGCGACCAGGTGCCACACCTCCTCTGAGCCAGTTGGGTACCTTGTTTCACCACTAAATTGAGAGTGAACTTATTTACCATTCTATCCAAAGTTGTGATCAAACAGCTAACAAAGAAAGAGGGAGAGAGAGGCCCTAATTTTAATGGTTTTAAATAAAAAGCTTGAACCCTTCTTTCTTCAGTTGCACTAAAACAATTTCCAATAGAATGGCAGATACAGGACTTTTGTTTTTCCCTCAAAAGCCTTCTGTGACTCCAGATGACTTTACGACTTGATGCAACAGAATTCCCAAAAGGGGAGAACACTGCCTTCAGGTCTGAGAACAGGTTTCAGGTCAAGAGAACAGATTCTGCCAATCGGCATTCCATTTGCATCAAGTGGTTTAGACAGAAGTAAGAGGCAAACTAAGAAAAAAAACCAGTTGCTTCTGAACAGTAAAGCCAGGCTAACGAGAAGAAAACTCGCCACAAAAACAGTATGTAATGATGTTCACACTCAGAAGCTTTGCTACTTAAACCAACACCACAAAATTATAACTCTGGAGTGTTTCAGTTAGTTTTTTCTTACCTCTCATCACAGTTCTTACAGATCGAATAAGGTTCGTTAGCTGAGATTTAATTCCTGGCTCCTCTCCGAATCCACCAATTCCCTGGTCTGCTCCCCAGCCAACTGCATGATATAAAAGCGATTAGGTGTGTTAAAGCTTATTATGCACTCATCTTGCTCCCTCGTTACTCACCTTCCGAAAAACCAGCTTAAGTCTTTGTTAGAAACATAAAGACATAAAGTCATCTGACTTAAAAGTCACACAGTACTGACTAAATATTGTAGAGTACGTTTTTTACCTTCTGATAGCAGCAACAATCTTATTTCATTTCCACTTTGATTTTATAAAGTACTATGTTATGTAGTTTATGTATTTATAAGGTCTAAATTATTCCATGGCATTTAATTCAGTGAAAATGATTGCTGTGACATTGTGACTGGTTTTTTTCCTCCTTAAAAATTTTTTTTAAATATTTATTTATTTTTGAGACAGAGAGAGAGAACAGAAGCAGGGGATGGGAGAGGGAGAGGGAGACACAGAATCCGAAGCAGGCTCCAGGCTCTGAGCTGTCAGCACAGAGACTGACGCGGGGCTCAAACGCACGAGCTGTGAGATCATGACCTGAGCCGAAGCTGGATGCTTAACTGACTAAGCCACCGAGGTGCCCCTTTGCTCCTTTTTTTAAACAAAACATTTTTCAGGTCAGAACTGAAAAGCAAGGCATACTGTTCAACTCAATAATTAATTAGCTCAATTCAGAATTTCTAAGATCCAACACAATTATCAGCATGAAAATGTAGCACCAGCTACATTACCTGTGGAAATGTTAAGGGACACCGACCTGGTGGCGGTTGGCTTAGCCTTCCTGCGAGCTGTGCTCCATCCCGCCAGCAGGGGCCTGTCTTTCCCCCTCGGTCACTCTCCTCATTTCTCAATTCTGAGCTGAGGAAATGAGCCCGCTACCCCCACTTATTCTCCGTAAATCAGTCTTTTACATTCTTCTGTATCATTTTCCTAATATTATAAAACATGATTTTTTTCATTTGCCTGATAGTTCTTTCTTTATTGTCCTACATTCTTCTGAAGACCTACAAGTCCACATTTCTGTAAGCTGTCCTCCTCTTGTCCGCATTTCAGGTCCACTTTTCACTTCTTACATTATTTTGTATCTTCTATGACTACAGGGCTTAATTCCTGACAGGCTGGCCCTTAATCTTAAAGATGGTCTTTATTTTATACACAAAAGAACCAAGTCTTAGGTAACAAGATTGTAGCTCATTTAATCAACTTTTATTTGGTTGAAATAAAGGTTAAAAAATGGTTGCTTGCTTTTTCGGGTCACATCAACACCGAGATATGTTGTAGGAAAAAACTAATTTAAAACTCAAGTTCAAGGGGCGCCTGGGTGGCTCAGTCAGTTAAGCGTCTGACTTCAGCTCAGGTCATGATCTCACAGTTCATGGGTTTGAGCCCCGAGTCGGGCTCTGTGCTGACAGCTAGCTCAGAGCCTGGAGCCTGCTTCGGATTCTGTGTCTCCTTCTCTCTCTGCCCTTCCCCAGCTCGCTCTGTCTCTGTCTCTCAAAATAAAGACATAAACAAAATTTTTTAACTCAAGTTCACAACAGAGCTGCTATGCTCTGACCAGCCCTCTCCCTTCAGGACCTAGCTTGGGTTGTGCTGACGGCCTTCCCAGCCTGCACGGGGTCGCTCTTTGTAGGGCTCCCACAGTCACAAACACCCCTGCAGACACACAGAATGACCGCCCACCTACATAACTGCTTCAGGAAATTTCTCTGCGAAAGCAGCATGGACGTACAGAAGCCTCTGTGACAGCTCTGCACAATGAAAGAGCAGTGCTTCTGGTTCAGCACGAAGGGGTCTGGGAGGAAAAAGTTAACCCTGACCCTCCTGGGGTCCCTGGCTACGTCTGAAAATTAAACTGATAAAAACAAAGAGGGGAAAAGCATACAGACTCTTACTAACTTTTTACCTGTACCTGGGAACCTTCAAAGAAGGCTTCAGTCACTTCGAAGAAGTGACTAGAGCAGGAAACTTTTTTGAGACGAAGAAACAATACATTTGTAAAGAACTGATAAGACAGAGGAGTTTGAGCTGAGAATGGGGGTAATAAACGGTGGGAAAGTATCAAGGTCTGTTGATACAGCCTTCCTCTCTGGTGACAGGGATGTCTCCCCTCCTCCCAGTACAGGGAGGGTACCTTTCACATGGGAGACGAAGCTCCTGCTTTGAGAAAAGAGGGCAAGGCGGGAGCAGACGGGGAGAGTGACCTTCCTGCGCCTGCCACTCCCTCAGATTCCTTCAGCTTGGGATACTCAGAATTGCCAAGGTGTCATATTTGGGGGTAGCATGTCCTGAACCTTGAACCTTGTCAATGGATACACACTTTTATCTTAACTTTCACCTGAAACCCTACTAGAAATGACAATAAAGAATACAGACAAACAAGAGAGAAGATTCCAGGCAAGAGAAGTCCATCAAAATTTGAACAATAAACGAAGAAGAGTAACTGACTCTAGGAGAATGCTAGACACCTAAACCCTGCAGGGGGCGCGCAATAAAACACTGAGGAGAATGGTGCTGAGACTGAGACCCCGGGAAGCTGAGGGAAACCTGGAAGCCTCGGTGTGGACAACAGGAATGAGAAAGAGGAGGACTCACTGAAACTCTACAGAGGAGCAGGGCTGCCCGTGCCCTTCCGGCTCATTCCCGATTGACCTGACGGAAGAGCGCGCCACTCACCCCATCAAAGACCAGAGGTTCACTCTCAGCAGAGAACCACCGAAGCTCTGGAGTGGGGGGATCCAGTGTGAGCGGAGGGAATGAAAACTGCACACGAGAGTGTCAGACTCTTGCCCATTTCCCCTGCTCATTCCTAATCATCTAACACTTACATTCTACAGGCAGGAAGTTAGAAAATTACTTTGGGAATTGATCAGCTCCCCAGGAAGAAGACTTCAGATACTGGCATCTGGAGGTGGGGTGGGGATTCTCAATAAAACAGACAACTTCAGGCACCAGGGAGGCCAACCAGTAAACAAGCCTCGACGAAACCCATGGCTCCCAACGGGCCTCTCTTAGCTTCACACTTAAAAATCAACTGTCAAAAAGAAACAATCCTTAACATGGAAAGAGAACAAAAACAGAAAAAGAGATTCTGAGGACGAGACAATGCAAAAGTAGAAGAAAGTATTTTTACTATTTATGTATTCACTTATTAAATGACTGGTTTAATTACTGTAAAGTAATCTCTATGCCCAACATGGGGTTCAAACTCACAACCTCAAGACCAAGAGTCGCATGCTCTACTGACTAAGCCAGCCAGGCACCCCAGAACACATTTTTAAAAATGAACATCTATAGAGATTAAAGCTATTGGACCTATGAAACAAGAACGGGATGCCATAAAAAGGAACATTAAGGAATCCAGATGGAGCTCTTGTTCTTGTTACTTAGCATAAGACGTTCAAGAGGTTGACAGACTAAGTTGAGAAAATCTATTAAACAAGGCTAATGAAAAGAGTATATGCCTGTCAAAATAACTGGAGTTTCAGAGAGAAGAACAACCAGACAGGAAGAAATGATCAAAGAAATATTAAGAGGTAAGATTACAGAACTGAAGGTCATAAGCTTTTCTTTAGGCCAAAAGGGCCCAATCAGAGAACAGCCCAAAGGGTGGTGGGGGGAAAGGCACACACCTCACATCATTGCACAATCTCAGATCTCTGAAGATAAAGGGAACACCCTAAAGGCTTTCAGGGAGACAACTCAGGTTCGACAAAGAATCAGGAAACAGAATGGCATCAGACTTCTTAACATCAATAGTGGAAATTAGAAAATTAAGTGAAACAATGTCTTCAAAAAAAAACTCTGAAGAAAAATTAGTTCCAGTCTAGGTTCCTATAACCAAACCACGAAAATAAAAAAAAACAAGTAGAAGAATGACATCATTGTTTCTTTATTGTTCAGCTGTGAGCAATATTCAGTGACAGTAATGTAAATATGGAATCCCAATATCACCGATAATTGGTTGGAAATGGGAGAGACGGGGAGAGGACATGTGTGTGTACTTGCATTCACACAAGAACCAATGTGCTGCTGATGGTATAATTATACTAAAAACTCTTCCACAGTGGTAAGTCAGGGACTCGAAACTTGGAAGAGTTGAAAATAATTGCTTTTAAGAAATGAAGCTCAGGTTGAGGAGGGATGGGGCAGGAGGAGGCTTCTATCTATCTTTGCAAACAGAAGAGCTTTTTGACTTTAAAAACCACACACACACACACACATACTGGGCTGATAAAAAAGAAAAGTGAAATTTAAAAAGAAAGCCTGTGAAGATGCTCATCCACTGGAGAAACCCCTCTGCAATTAGAGCTTCCCCTCCAAACACCAACCCCCTGAGGGCAGGGACAAAGTCTACAAGTAAAGAGGGTGTATTCAGGAGCCACTTTGAATATTTAAAATCACATTTTAAAACCAGCTTTAAGGATGAATCACTGAATCACGGGAATCTACCCTCAAAACCAAGGGCACACTGGATACACGCTACGTGTTAGCCAACTTGACAATAAATTATATTTAAAAATAAATAAATAGGGGCGCCTGGGTGGCTCAGTCGGTTAAGCCTCCGACTTCGGCTCAGGTCAGATCTCACATTCGTGGGTTCGAGCCCCGCGTCAGGCTCTGTGCTGACAGCTAGCTCAGAGCCTGGAGCCTGCTTCCTGTTCTGTGTCTCCTTCTCTCTCTGCCCCTCCCCCTCTCATGCTCTGTCTCTCTCTGTACCAAAAATAAAAATAAAACATTTAAAAAATAAATAAGTAAATAAAACAAAATAAAACTGGCTTTAAATGGTATTGGTGGTTTCATTTCCTTCACTTGCCTTTTGGAAGTTATCATTACTACAATTATCAATCCTTTGCACCCACAGCCACAATCTCTTAAATCTAGGTAAAAACGACTTGTTTCCATGCACCCAATTTTTATTAGAAAACTTAATTTCCAGCTATCTTTTTTTCCTTTAGATATATTAAAAAAATATTTGAATATAGATTTTACATAATGAGAGGAGTGACTGCCAGAAAAAAATATTTTTTCCAACACTGAATAACTGTTCATCAACAAAATGGGATAAAATTCTACAATACTGGGAGTATGTTTTAAGCATCAGCACAGAGGTAATTTTAAAAAACAGTAAGTTAACAATTAACTTTAGCCTAGTCTCTAATCTCAGGCCCTTAGAATGAAAACTAAATTTCGGGTTGAGAGAGTAAATCATCTGTCTAGATATTCTATGGACAAACACAGGGGTGACAAGTAAAAAACCAGGTGCTGTGGATTATTCGTTTACTCTGACAAATCGCTTTCTCTCCCAACTGCTACTTAGGAAGTCTCCGTTGTTTTCCTTAGGAAACTGGAAAAAGCTTTAAAGAGCTTTGCTTTTTTTTTTTTTTTTTTTAAAGAGAAAGGTTGAATTCTGCAGCTCTCTTGACACTTCCATAGCTAGAGGGCCTAGAAAAGATCAAATGATAATACCTGCAGACACCAGCTGCCATAAATTTAGGAATAGAATTAAATATGAAAAGTTACTCATTATCAAACACCAAACACGTTCTGCTGCTGCCCAGACTTCAAAGTCATCAAAAAATAGCAATCCATCCAGATTCAGCCAACAACCCTCCACTAAATACATTCTGAAGTGGGCCGGCTGATCCTGGGCCTATCTCAGCCTAAGATCAGTTTCCAACCTGCAAAAGGAGTGTGCTTCATTTGTCAACGTCACCAAGTTTGCATGGGAATCAAATGCTA
Organism: Helogale parvula; assembly: GCA_004023845.1. NCBI lineage: Eukaryota > Metazoa > Chordata > Mammalia > Carnivora > Herpestidae > Helogale > Helogale parvula. Next base: position 12,663 of record PJEM01017112.1, on the reverse strand, counting down.
TCACAGATGTTAAAGTACCTAATAAACTACACAAAGAACTATGCTAACATATGTTTTAAAAAATTACCTTGATTAAGGGGTGCCTGGGTGGTTCACTGGGTTGAGCACTCAACCTGATTTGGCTCAGGTCATGATCTCGTGGTTGATGGGATCAAGCCCCACATCGGGCTTGCCCTGACAACGCAGATCCTGTTGGGATTCTCTCACTCCCTCTCTCTCTCTGCCCCTCACGTACGTACGTACGTACGTACGTACGTGTGTGTGTGTGTGTGTGTGTGTGTGTGTCAGTCAGAAAGAGCAAGAGAGTGAGAGAGAACGTGCGCGTAAGAATTCTCTCTCTCTCTCTAAATAAGTAAATAAACATTAAAAAAACTACCTTGATCAAAAAGATAAATGTTGAAGTAAATAATCTGGTATACTTGATCTAATCTCTCTTGGGTCCCTGTAATTCTCAGCTCAGTGCAATAATTTCTATTTAACCTGGGGTGAAATTCAACAATGCTTTCTAGGAGTATATATTTACAGACTTATAGTTAGGTTCATACAGCTCTCACTGCTCTAACCTCTAATATTACACTGGAGCAGTCATTTAAACCCTGAACCAAAATACCTTGTAATAACATTTTAATAACTTGTGATGGACTGAATTGTGTTTCCCCCACAATCCTATGTTGAAGCCTATGTAGAGATGGGGCCTTAAGGAGGTAAGTAAGGTTAAATGGGTCATAAGGTCAAGGCACTAATCTGATAGGACTGTGGCCAACCAAAACAGAGGACGAGATCTCAATTCCCCTGTCCACCTCTACCCATGTGAGGACAGAGCGAGAAGGCGGCCACCTGCAAGCCAGAAAGATACCCGCACCGGAACTCAGCCATGCTGGCACCCTGATCTTAGACTTCCAGCCTCTAGAACCATGAGAAAATAAACTTCTGTTATTTAAGCCACCCAGTCTATGGTATTCTGCTTCGGCAGCCAGAGTGGACTCAGAATGCTTCATGTATGAAATGCTTCTTTTGTAGTACTCATAACTACTACTGGACATAAACCCTGTCAAATGGATACTGGGCACCATAAATAAAAACTAGTAAGAATAATTTAGACAGGTGTTAAAATTCACGACGTCTTTTTTTTTCTTCTTGTACAAAAAGGGAATTTGCGTCACTGTGGAACGCTAGAAGATACAACACATTCTCTGCACTGTAGTCAAAATACTGGTTCAACCATGTGAATAAACATACAGCTCTCAAATCGGGAAGTGCAAGAATATGATAAGGGTAATGGAAAATACTCACTGACTGATGGAACTGTAAAAATGAGAGAATCCCTGTCATCAGCCTACTGGAAAAGACGGAAACTGCAGTGCGCGACAGCCCCCGGAATAGGTCAGTGATGCTTTCTGGGAGAGGCAAATGGCAGAGGTGTGCCTTAAAGGTCAGTCTGACAGAAGTCAAGGTCAAAGGCAGAGAAGTATGAGTAAAGGCTCAGCAGAGGAGATGAGCACCATGGTAAGAATGGCACACGGGGCAAATATTGCAGAAGGGGAAGAGGAGGGAAGAAGAGACACATTATGGTGAGTTTGTAAGTCACACGAGGAAGTCTGACTTTTATATTAAAAGGCTATGGATGTTAGAGAACTCAAGATTTCAAACCACTGAGGAACATGTTCAGCTTCTATTCTAAAATTCTATTTTAAGACCTATTTAAGTATTTTATTTCTTACTATTGACTTTTTAAAATCTTGTCAAATTTTTATTTAAATGCTGGTTAGTTAACATACAGTGCGGTATTGGTTTCGGAGGATTCAAGGGATTCATCACTTACATACATACAACACTCAGCGCTCATCACAGCAAGTGCCCCCCTTACACCCACCACCCATCTAACCCATCCCTCACCCACCTCCCTCCATCAACCCTGTTTGTTCTCCATTATTCAGTCTCCTATGGCTTGTTTCTCTTTCTCTCACCTTCCCATATGTTCCGTCTGTTTTGTTTCTTAAATTCCACATATGGGTGAAATCGTATGGTATTTGTCTTTCTCTGACTTATTCTGTTTAGCATAATACACTCTAAGTCCATCCACATCATTGCAAATGGCAAGATTGCATTCTTTTTGATTGCTAAGTAACATTCCATTGCAGATATACACATCTTCTTTATCCATTCAATAGTTGATGGACATTTGGGCTCTTTCCACAGTTTGGCTAGATATTTAATTTTTTAAGGTTTTTGTTGTTGTTGTTGTTTTTGTTTTGGTAATAACTGCATGGAGGTTAAACTCACAACTGAGTCCCATGGTCCTCTGACTGAGCCAGTCAGGGACCCCGGAATGAAGGAGTTGTTGTTGTCTTTAAGTAGACTCCATGCCCAATGTGGGGCTTGAACTCATGATACTGAGATCAAGAGTCCTATGCTCTACTGACTTAGCCAGCCAGGCGCCCCTTAAATGTTTTAAAACAGCTTATCTGTTTAAGATAAGACAATGTGGGTTTTTCCTTAGCTCTGGGACCATATTCAAAACACATGTTCAGATAAAAGATCTGTGCTACCTCTGGAGAGAAGAAGAAATGAAGACAAAGTTCTAGAAGGCAAAGTATTAACATTTTGGGGCCATTCCAACAGTTTTGTAGCAGTGATTTTCATTTAGGGGCAAAAAGCTACATCACCTGCAAAAATTCTGATAAAGACACTGCTGAACTTCACTTCTGGAAAATTTAAATGCAGGTCTGGAGTAAGGTCTGGGCATCATATTCTCTTTCAAGATCGTTTTGGCAATTCTGGGTCCATTTCTTTTAGAAGCAAATTTCAGTTTCTGTAAAAAGCCAACTGGAATTTTGATAGACACTGCATTAAATCTGTACGTCAATAATATTAAGTATTAATATTAAGTATTAAATATTGTCATCTTTTTTTAAGTTTATTTGAGAGAGCGAGCGAGCAGGGGAAGGGCAGCGAAAGAAAGAGAGAATCACAAGCTCTCTCTCGCAAAATAAATACACTTAAATAAAAAAGTGTAGAGGATTTGAACAAACATTTTTCCAAAGACATAAAAATGGCCAACAAGCATATGAAAAGGTGCTTAACATCACTTATCATCAGATAAATGCAAATCCAAACCACAATGAGATATCATTTCACACCTTTAAGAATGGCCATTATCACAAAAAACGAGAGATAGGGACGCCTTGGTGGCTCAGTTAGTTAAGTGTCCAACTCTTGACCTCAGCTCAGGTCATGATTTCATGGTTCACGGGTTCCAGCCCCCCATCAGGCTCCGCGCTAACCACACAGAACCTACTTGGGATTCTGTCTCTCCCTTTCTCTGCCCCTCCCCTGCTCACTCAGGTGCTCTCTCTCTCTCTCTCAAAATAAAAAACCAAAACAAACAAAACCCACCTAAACTGTAGATGCATGGGGGGGAGGGGCAAGAGATAATAAACGCTGGCAAGGATGTGGAGAAAGGGAACCCTTGTGCATGGTTGATGGAAATATAAATAGGTACAGCCACTATGAAGAATAGTATGGAGGTTCCTCAAAAAATTAAAGCTAGAACTACCACATGCTCCAGCAATCCCACTTCTGAGTATTTATCCAAGAGATGAAATCACTATCTTGAGGTCTCTGCACCCCCATGTTCACTGCCACACTATTCACAATAGCCATGAAACAACCTAGGTGCCCACTGACAGATGAATGGAAAAAGGAAATGTGGTGTATATGCAAAATGGAGTAGTATTCAGCCATAAAAGAGAGAAGGCTGCCATTTTTGACGTGAGTAAATCTTGACGTATTACAGCGAGTGAAGTAAGTCAGACAAAGACAAATACTGTATTATCTCACTTGTAAGTGGGATCTAAAACAGCAACTTCATAGAAGGAGAGTAATTATGGTGGTTGCCAGGGGCTGAAATGGGAAGTTGCTGGTCTAGAGGTTATGAGATGAGTAAGTTCCAGGGATTTAATGTGCAGCATGGGGACCATGGTCAACAATCTGCACCGTACACCTGAAAGCTGCACTGAGAGTGAACTGTTCGTGTTCTCACCACCACAACCACAACAAGAAACCGTGATTCTGTGAGGAGAAGAACGCTAACTGTGGTAAGCACTCGGCAGTGTACCCGTGCATCAATCATTGTACACTTTCAACTCAGACAGGCACACCTTGTTACATTGCTTCCCTTTTTTTCACTTCCCTGATATGTGTTTTTTTACAAACTAGAGGTCTGTGGCAATCCTGTGTCAAGCAAGTCTAACGGTGCCATTTTCCCAACAGCTCACTCTGTGTCTCTGGAGGGGTCACATTTTGGTAATTCTCGCAGCATTTCAAACTTTTCATTATTATTATATTTGTTATGGTGATCTCCATTTTATCACTTTCCACTCACGTGTTGACACGTTCCAATCTGGATTTTATCCACAGTTACAACCACTTGTGTAAAATCACCAATGACTTCTTTTACCCTGAACGCTCAGGACACTTCTCCAGCCTTATCTTAGTGCCCAGAACATTCCACTGTGGTACTACCTCTCCTTCTTCAAACGCTCCTTGGCTTCTATGACCCACTGCCTAGATATTCCCATCTCTCTTATTTTGCTCACTCATCAACTTCCCCAGTCAGTTCTTCCATCTCTACCTAAACACTAACTACTGAGGGAGATTCTGCAACTGTCCTGGTCACCAGTTCTCTTTGTAATCTATTCCTTCCCTGAGAAATTCCATCTCTTTACGTGGCTTCACTCATCATCTGTGGGTGATAAACTCCAACGCAATCTCTACTGTGGCTCATGCCTGTGTTCTTAGAAGAACTAAGTTAGAACTTAACAACAGACTGTTCCACATCTCCACTTGCCCCTCTCACAGAAATCTCAAACTCACCATGTCCCAAACGTACTTCATCATCTTTTCACCTTCTTACCCACCACCGCTGCCCTCATTTCCCCCCCAGTACTTTCTAACTTGGTAAAGGTACTATGTTTCACTCAGTTGCTGAAGTCGGAAAACCAAGAGATCTCTGACTCTTTTTCTTCTCTTCCTCATTCTCAATGTCCAAACAGTAAATTCTGCTTTTTCTACTTTTAAAATATCTTCTGATTTGTATTAGTCCCCAGGGCTACCAAAACAAAGTGCCACCAACTGGACGGCTTAACACAACAGAAATTTATTTTATCACAGTTCTGGGGACCAGAAGTCCACAATCAAGGTGTTTGCAGGGTTGGTACCTTTTGGGGCCTCTGAGGAATACTCTCATCTGTGCCTCTCGCAGCTTCTGGTAGTTACCGGCAATCCCGGGCATTCTTTGGTGTCTAGCCACATCACTGTAATCCCTGCTCTGTTGTCATTTTGCCTTCATTCCCTGAATGTATCTCTCTCTCTCCTTACATGGACACCTCGCTGGATCTAGGGTCATCCTCAACCAGTGTGACCTTCTCGATTACACCTGCAAAGACCCTGTTTCCAAATAATGTCATGTTCACAGGTACCAAGAGTTAGGACTTCAATGTGTCTTTTGGGGGAGAAAAATTCAGCGCCCCATATGATCTTTTTTACTTTTCTGCATAGTATACTAGTGAGGAGATGGACTTTTGAGTCAGAAGGCCTAAGGTGAATCCTAGCTCCGCCACTTTATAGCTGTGTGATCATAGAAAAGTTTCTTCCTCTCTTTTGTGCTTTAGGTTTCCCTACTATAAAGTGGGGATGAAAATAGTACCGATCTCATAGGGTTGTGTAAGGGTTACACAAGTTAATATATGTAAAGCACTTGATACAGACCCTGGTACAGGTGTTCAGTGTTAGTTGTTATTATTACACTCACTCAACTGTCGTAATACCCACCGTTTCTACTTGCCCTGTTTGAAATGGTGCTTCCCAAATCCACTAGTCTACTCTTTCGGTCTGTTCTCCACACCGCAGTGAGAAGGATCTTGCAAATAACACAAATCTGGTCATGTCACTACTCTGTTTAGGACCTTGCTGTCACCTGCCCCAGTTTGCACACCCAGTTTTACTCCTCACCCTCCCAACTACTCCCAACCTTTCACCTTCACTTAATTAATGTTTACTCAATTATCAGATTTGGAGTTAGACACTTCCTCCACGAAGCTTTCAAAGATTCACAAGTTAGCGTTTCCTTGCACTTCTCTTTCATAATATTCTGCATACTTGGCATTACTACTTACTCATTTTTTAATTTAAATGAACTTCCATCAGAAGGGCTGGGTGACTTCTATAAGCTCAGTTCCTAATTAGATGGGCCCGGCACATAATTTGTGCTCAATAAATCTGAAGGAATAAATGAACCGATTTTGCTCATCGGTTTCAGTTTTTAGTGATTCACACAGACATATTTGGTGCGCTTGCAAACAAATGATGTACATTACGACTATCCGGTCTTAATTTAGCCTCATATGGCAAAAAGTGGCCTGCCCGGAATGGCGTGGCAATCGCTGTATGTGCGGTACCAGCGGACATAATTTTATCTTCATCTTGTTTCTAGCCTGACACACTGTAGGCATCCAGTACGCTGTGCTGAATAAACTTTTCTAGGGACGTGAGTAGCTGGATGTCCTTATAATCCGAACACTGTCCCTTCCCTTCTATCCTCAGGCCAGGGACCCTATGGTCCTCAATCACTTCATTCTTCTAATTACCCACACTCCAAAATGAGCCACGCCCCTCCCTCTGTACCTAAAAACTCAGAAGACCCCGGGTTTCTGACCATTAGAAACACTCACAGACGAGTGCATTAAATTACTAGCCGAAACAAACCGCAGCCAGGGGCGTCCCTGGGTCTTCACAGTATCCCTCCATCCTGACCCCGGGGGTCCGGCACACAGGGGGCATCTATCTGTTCAACAATCTTCACCCCGCGGTTGAGCTCAAACTCGGTGAGACGGAAGTGGCTCGGCTTCCTCCCTTCAAGAAAGAGCCCTTAGAGCCCTCGGCCTCCCGTCGGTCCCGGCCTCCCGTCGGTCCCGGCTCGGACTGTCCCCTCCCGCGGCCCGACCCGGCATCGCTCCCCCGGGGCACCGCCGCCGCCCGACCCCCCACCCCCAGCCTCCGCCCGCGGCCTCACTCACTATTCTTCAGGAAGCGCTCTTCGTGCAGCACGGCGATGGCATTGACGCAGAGCAGGGCCGCCTGCAGCAGCGAGTATAACGTAAAGGCCATTGCCGCCCGGAGCCGCCCGAGGCCCAACCGATCTTTCTCCCGCCGCCGCAGGGGACGTGGCGCCGCCACGGCCGGCGCTCTCCTACGGGAGCCGGGCAGGCCCCAAACGCACTCTCCCGGAAGCTCCGCCCCCACCAGGTTAGGACCCGCCCCCGCGCTCACGTCATCGAGGCGGGTCGGCTCCGCGGTCTAGACCTGTGACGTCCAGTGCTGTGGCCAGCCACGTGTGATTGCTCTAAACTCGAAATGTGGCTGGTCGCGGTTGAGGTGCTGTAAAGTGTGAAAGACTGTACACACGGGATTTCAAAGACTTCGGACGAAAACAATGTAAAATCTTTCGTTAATTTTTAAATGTTGATTACGTGTTGAAATATTTTAAGTATATTAGGTAAATAAAGTGAATTGTTAACATTAACTTTTGCTCTTTACTTTTTTTAATGTGGCCCATAATTGTATTTGATGCTCCCCAGAGCTGTTAATATTCCTGTTTTATAGATAAAGAAACGGCGGCTTTGGGAAATACGTTTTTTAAAAATTTAAAATAAAATGGTATGTACTAAAATTACTCCGGGAGAAACACTCTATCTTTGATCAAACTAGCCGGGCTCCTCTAGGAGCCCTCTTCTCCAGTAGGTCTCAACCTCAGCCTATAAAAACTAGACTCCGCACAAATGATTCCATCCACTCTCCTAGCCCCCATTAGAGGTAACATAGTTCCCAACAGCTCAAGGCCACATCCTTAGGATGACCCCAGCACCCCTTAAAGAAAGCTCAAGGCTGCTTAAAGTATTTACTGTTTGTTCTAGCCAACCTGAAAATAGGCCCTTGACCACCTGTAGAGGATTTATTTAAAAAAGGCCTAGGGTTGTGAATCCTTCCTCTGTCCCTTTGAGATGTATATGTATTTCCTGTAATTCAGGAGTATCTTTCTGACCTGAAAGGCATTCCTTCAAAATGTAATCATCAGGAAGAATAGGGCCTCTGTTTCCTAGTGTCAGTGGGAGGGTAGAATCCTAACTTTGATAATTCCCAGCTAACAATCCCAACTGTCCAGTCAACGTTTATACTAACCATCCTTATGTAATTTTTCTCATCTCTTGATTTTACAGAGCCCCTGTTCACCTCCGTTTCTTCTCTCTCATTCTCCCTTTAAAATGCCCTCTCTCCTCTGTACAGATTAAAATTGAGTTCAGTTCACATTTGGCCCTCTTTATTCCAACAGTATATTACTGATTAAAATCTATCTTTACCATTGTAACTGGTGTCTAGCTTTGTTTGTCTTTGACAGCAGCAGTAAGAGGCTGAGGTTGATCATGTTGAATTTCAGATATTGAGGCCAAGTACGCAAATTAGTCACCTCCTGAACTTCTCATGGTCCCCTAAAATAGAAAATAGAAAAGCAGCACATTAGTCCCAGAAAGGACTTTGGAGGCCCATGTGCTGCTGGTTGAAGAGACGCTAGTCCAAAAAAAAAAATAATAATAAATTAATTAAATTAAATTAAATTAAAATTTTTAAAAAATTAAAAAAAAACGGGGCGCCTGGGTGGCTCAGTCGGTTGAGCGTCCAGCTTAATCTCAGGTCATGATCTCACAGTTCGTGGGTTCAAGCCCCGCGTCGGACTCTGTGCTGACAGCTAGCTCAGAGCCTGGAGCCTTCTTCAGATTCTGTGTCTCCCTCTCTCTCTGACCCTCCCCTGCTCACGCTGTCTCTCTCTGTCTCTCAAAAATAAATTTAAAAAAACATTAAAAAAAAAGAATAATTAGTTAATCTGCCAAGAAGAAATTAAGCTTAAATAGACCAGTTAGTTAGTATCTATAGGGAAGAAGAAATGTATCATTTCCCACAGACACACATAAACACTATCTTTAAGATCAGCCCTAAATGCAAATCAGGTAGGGAAAGACATTGAGATAAAGGAAATAAAAGAAACAGGATACCAACAAATCCTCCAGTTTATGAAGGCCCTCAAAACTGTAGACTGGTGTTCCTGTAACTGACAGTGACCAATCCACGATTTCTACTCTGGGCTGGGAGTGGGGAGACAGCACTCAGGGGGCCTTGCCTGGAAGCTTCGGTTCAGCAGTGAATCACAATTTTTACTAGATTGTACACTTAATGAGGAGGGGGTAGGGAATGCCTGGAGATTTTGGGGATAGATGTAGAGGACGTGGAGTAAAGCCTCTCACCTCTGCGTTACCCGCCCCTGGGTCGCAACTCACATGATCCAATTCTTTTATTTTCAAAAGAATCAGGTTAACCTCTCTGGGCCTCTGTTACTTCATCTATAAAATTAGGTGATTATGCTCTCTAAGGCTCCTTCAGCCCCCGAAATCTCTAGATCTTGCAAAAGCAGCTTAAAATATAAGATCGTATACAAGTACTGGTACCACATTATCTGATCCACTGCTTTTCAAAAATCCAGGCTTGTAGACTAAGCTGATAATAGCAGATTATATTTTTTAAAAGAATTGTTCCTCTGATGTTCCTACTTCCAACATAATTTAAAGGCCTGGAATTAAAAAATATATATTTATCAAACCGTTGTCTCCGCTTAGAAAAAAATCTGTCTCCAAACAAAGAAATGCATATTCTGCACCTTAGTAGCCTGTAAAGGAAAAAAAACCCAACTGGGTCTGGCCTATTTAAAATTAGAGCGTGCTGTAGAGCATTGAGCTGCTGATGTCTGTGTGGTACACGTCCATGCGTTCATGTTAGACACTCTATCAGGTAATGCTGTTGAGTAGTTTTCAATTTCAGATACAGATTTCTCCTTATCATTTGTGTCAAGTGTTGCTTGGTTTTTGTCTTCAGACCATTAGATGGCACACTTTGGCATCTTGGACCTTCTTGCCACAGATTTTCTCTGTAGCACTATAGAGTCAATGTTTTCATTCCTTTGACACAAATTGAAGGATGAATGCCTTAGTGAAGTTCCTTTAGGTAAGAGAAAGCACTGATTAAGATGACGTCTAGGATAACCTTTATGTTTGGCCCCCGATTAGATGTGGGGAGCAAGGTAGTATTCAAACTTACCTTTTTAAAATTTATTTTTAATTTTTTTAATGTTTATTTTTGAAAGAGAGAGAGAGAGAGACAGTACGAGCAGGGGAGGGTCAGAGAGAGAGGGAGACACAGAATCTGAAGCAGGATCCAGGCCCCGAGCTGTCAGCACAGAGCCTGATGTGGGGCTTGAGCCCACGAACTGTGAGATCATGACCTGAGCTGAAGCCGGATGCTTAACTGACTGAGCCACCCAGGTGCCCCAACCCTCTACAATTTATTCTCCCTAGAGAGTCCACATACTTCTTTCAAAGTTAAGTAAGGAAAGTAATTTACTTGTTGAGAGAACTGGGTCATTTGTTCTGTAAGACTCCCCACATTCTGGATTTTGCTGATTGTATCCCCCATGGTTCTGGCTGACTTAACTATTATGCACAATACCAGAATCATCTATAACAAAATGAAAACACTTGCTGATTGAAGACAATAGTGGCTATTTAAACTGACTAAAACTTTTCATTCAGTGAAAAATATCAGGCATATGCTAAAGAAAAAAGTTTGCAAGTCAGATCTTAGAATAAGTCTACAATAAATGTGTTGGCTGCTCTCTTTCCATTCCTATTTTTAAATCTCAGCATTTCTATTCCTGTGTTCATTAAAAACTAGTTCATTAAGGTAAGGATTATGTGTGTTATTTATAAAAAATTTAGACTCACCTTGAAGAATGATAAATATGGATTATTCATTTTTAACATTTTTGTCCTAATATATTTTAATAGATATACCTATTTTATTGTGTTATGTCTGAGATATGAATCAATGATGACTGAGGTATGTTTGCTTTTAATCCTGTTATTTACAATGGCAACCTTGAGTTTTAAGTGGGTTTATGGCAGCGGAATTCACCTAAATGGATTCTATTTGAGGTAAGCATTGGACTAAAATAGGAAAATCCCACAAGAAGAGCCTCATTCATGTTTATGGATTCATACAAGTTATTCCTGGTACGAGACTCAAATGAAACCATTTGCAAGCTGAAAGCCAGTGCATTATGAAGTGTTTCTGGAAATAGGGCTCTTGGAAATGGAAAGTTTCTTTGAAAAATAAAAGTGAGTCACTGTATCTATTTTTAAAGGGAATTAATCCTGAATGGCTATGTATAGCTGACTAGTTTTATTTCAAAAAAACCCCAAAAACAAAAACAAAAACAAAAAAACAACCTGCGTAAATAAAAGCAGAATTAAAAAAAAAACCTATAAAAACAAAAAAAAAAAACCCTAGAGAAACTGCTTACTCAAATGCATATCATTCTTTCACTCACTCATCCATCATTTACTCAAGGAGAAAATCCACTGAAATTCTACGCCGTGACTTTGTGTTGTTCAAGGCATTGGGTGAAGCTCAGTAGGCTAACCACAAATAGTAATCAGACATGCTCCTGCTCTGATGAAAATGACCAACTAGTAGGAAAACCAAGGCATAGAATGCATGGAGTTGCAAAGCAGTAAATGCTCAGTGCTTAAAATAAAGGGAAAGTCAGCACGAAAGAAAGTTTAGGACAGTGTCTTCCAGACTTGGCTGATCATCAGAATCACCTGGGTGCCTTTAAATATATATGCTTTTCTCCTAGTTCAAAATGGCGGACCAAGTGCATATATTTCTCATCACGACTTCTTGAGACGCCATTGAAGTACAAATGAATAAAGAAGGGAAAGATATTTCTAACAGTAAGTATATAAAGGAACATAAGAAATGTCAACAATGTATGGAAGATTAAAAAAAAATGGGGAAGGAAGCATATCAATGGATGACTGGATAAAGCTGTAGCTCAGAATGAGCCACGATGGGTTGCAGTGAAGGTGGAAGTCATTGTCCGAAGAACTTCACAAAATTGCCTAATTCAGAGTTGGAAGCACAACAGAGACACAGAAGGAGAAGCAGGCCTGAAAACCTGGGTTGATTAATGATCTTTATATGAAGTACTCAGTTTTCCCAGCCCTGACTCCCAAACTTCTTGGAGAATACAGCAAATTGTTGGCATTTGCCCCTGGGCAAGACTGAAAGGACTTTCCTCTTAAGAAATTAAACAATCTGGGGGCACCTGGGAGCCTCAGTTGGTTAAGTGGCCAACTCTTGGTTCCGGCTCAGGTCACGATATTGCCGTTTATTAGTTCAAGCCCCGCATTGAGAATCCACTTGGGATTCTCTCTCTCTCCTTCTTTCTCTGCCCCACCCTGGCTCATGTGCTCTCCCTCTCTCTCTCTCTCAAAATAAACCTTTTTAAAAAAAGAAATTAGGGGCGCCTGGGTGGCTCAGTGGTTAAGCCTCCGACTTCAGCTCAGGTCAGATCTCACGCTCGTGGGTTCGAGCCCCGCGTCAGGCTCTGTGCAGGCAGCTAGCTCAGAGCCTGGAGCCTGCTTCCGATTCTGTGTCTCCTTCTCTCTCTCCCCTCCCCTTCTCATGCTCTGTCTCTCTCTGTATCAAAAATAAATA